>PNEQ01014586.1:23815-104565 GCA_003012365.1 Medauroidea extradentata
TACTGCCAATCAGCGTGAGGCAGCTGCTCTGCTAGTCGGCAGCCAGGCCAATAGGAAACCTGTAGTAACATGCAGGAGCCAAACAGACACGGGGCTGGAGTCTACAGCCTCGGGCAGCCAATAAGCGGCCAAGTTCGCCTATATCAAACGAGCCGCCACGTCATTTCACGTCTGTATTACTATTTAGTCTGTGCTTATGCCCTGTTGCTAGAGACACTGGAAAATCGTGGGAATAGTTGACTATTTGCTAGGTTCCAACATACTATGTATAACACTGAATGTTTTGTATCAACATAGGCTACGGTTTGTTTGAAGCATTGTTTCTCTCTTCAACAGACCCAATTAGAACTGTACAGCTTGGACACACATCGTGTATGATTCGCCACAAAACTGTTCACACATGTCACGTTTAATATACTATAGTTTATTGGAGACTATGCTAAACATTTTCGCGATTTTCCAGTGTCTCTACCTGTTGCACATAGGAAGTTCATGCATTGATCTAAGACTATTTGCTGGAAGAGCCACACGTTGCACCCTAAAGCGTTGCACGAAGCAAGATCAGCACTTGATGCAAGTCTTTTTGAACGTGATCCTGAACTGTTAGTATTTCTTGGTTCAATACATGATCCAATATCATAGTAATTTCCAATGTTATGGTAGCCATATCGTTGTGGTTTCGAAATATATATGAATTGATTTAAAGGTAATTACGTACGTAGGCGAAGGTAATGAGTATAAAAAAACTTTGCATCGTGTTAACTTAACAAATAATTTCCTAAAAATATTGTGTTACGCACTTATGTGAATTGCTGGTAGTTAGGTTAGGGCGTTCGCTGATATGAGTTAACGAAACATTTTATTGAGATTTCGTTTGTGAAAACTTACAGTTACTGTTTCGCTGCTGTCCTCACATCGTTGATAGCATCAAAAGCGGGCCCGTTTCTTTTGTTTGATTCCATGCCTTCAACGGAAAGCGTTCAAATTCTGTCAACAAAAACACCCCGTTTACATTTACAAACTCAACAGCAGTAATGCTAGCCAACCCAACAACTTATTCAATTTCCTGGTCTGTATGAAATTACTCTCAAGAAGTAATTATATCACAATTGTTCTAACCAATAGGTATTAAACACCATTCTACCGTACATGGTTGCCAGATGTAACTTTTCGTCGAACAGCCGTTCTCATGATCCCAGATCTAATATATTCAGGTTACATTTGTGCAACGCTTGTCGTAATGATCTTCAGAACAATTATGAACCTTCGTCAGTGAATCTTCAGTCACAGGATTATTCGTACAACCGAGCATTCGAGGACACTATGCCAATAATAAAGAAGCAGTTAAATGCATGTGATATTACTGTGTCAGCGAGCAGCTTAAGTAAACAAATAGTCTTGAAGGCTATCATACAAGCCACTGAACCCGCGAATTTTTCCCATCTCTACATATGCACCAGTGGGCGGTGCATATGGTTTGTGGAGAGGTTACGAATAAGTGTGGGGTAGTTCTATGACCTCGTCACTTGACATAACTTTTATTTTCAAGAGGTGGTTAGAGTGGTTCGTGGAGGGAGTAAGGGGAAGCGTAGGAAATAGTTTCGGTGAAATTACAAGTTCGTAGAAGTGACCGTCTCTGTCTAAGTCATCACGGGAAAACATGACTGTTTGCTAGGTTTCATCGTACGTTCAGCATTTCGGAAGCTTTTATTCTACTGACTGTCTTCTGGAGACGAAACCGTTAACCCTGTTTAACAAAGCCAATGAGAATTCCGCTGTGGTAATATCCGAAACCTGTGACTGTTCTGTCGATAGTTGCGTCGTGTCGGACAATTACCATCCAGTAATGTATGTTGCAAGAAACTGCAGTGTTTTTAAGGTTATTTTGGCTTAAAGATTTATGGCCATATTTTACAGTGTTAGTTATGAGTAAGGAGGGACCCTTGTTTTTCGTGAAAAGAATTTTGCCCCACTTTGTTTCAGTGCCTCGCGTGGACATCCGCAGTTCTCCTACATGGTCAGTGATTGGATATTTTAAATCTCCCGAGCCTTGGGATTCTACCGGCAAATCACAGGCATGTGGAGTTTCAGGAACGTTATTGTAATTGGCTCAGTCAAATGAGAGATGTCACTTCACAAAGCCACGCTGCCAATAACCATGAAGCAGAATTGCAGATGTGCACGTAAGGCACTGAAACAAACTGGGGCAAAATTCTCTTCGAGAAAAACAGGGATCTCTATTCACGAGAAATCCCGACACATATTGCCGTACTGGCATACTAGAAAGACTCCAGTTTTAAAGCATGTACGTGTGTCGTGTGCCTCATTGTTGGAACATTTTATGAATGCCTTAGAACGTTGGTAAAAATGAACTTAACACAGTGATTATTGCATGAAGTGAATCTAAGGTGATCTCATGCCCAGTCCCCCGAGCAGTGTTTAAAGCTTAGGCCGTTACTAGATTATTCGAGTACTGTTCAACGCGGCCGACGTTGCTATAGAATATTTTAGGCTGTTTTTCCAATACCCTGAAAACGGTGGAAAATCAGTATTTACCTGCCCTTTTCTCCCCTTAAAATATGGACACCCGAAAACACGTACTCATATAAATTTTTTCCCAAATTTTAATTCCAAGGTTATATCAGCATTTTCTAAATGCGTAAAATCGTTTTGGTCCAAAAGCGACATCCTGAAGGATGACTGAGCGATTGGACTCGCATTCGGCCATCCTGATGTCGGTTTTTCATGGTTTCCCCAAATCGCTCCAGGCGAATGTTGGGGTGGTTAGTTATCAAAGGCGATGGCAGACTCCTTTCCTAGTTTCTGTCGTTGCGTAAAAGTTTTTTGTAACCGTTGTGTTTCGAAGAGGCGTAAATCCCAAAAGAATAAAAATTTTCAGATCACGGAGAAGTGTGTTCTGATGTGCGAGCGGTCGGGGGCTGTCTTCGGCCCGCCCCGGCGGCTAGAATCGGCCGTTCTGCTTTCGCGCGCGCGCGCGCGCGCCGAAATAGTTTTCCGCGCCGCTAAACATAGCCAGCAGGCCAAGAGGGCTGTTAATTTCGTCCTCGGGCCGGGGGGCCCTTGCGAGCCACGCATTGTTTACCTCACGTGCCGCCGCGGAGACTGGCTTTCTACTTCCAGTGCACTTGTGTTGTGCTTTGCCGGTCCCCCACTGGCAGGCGACATGAAACGCCTACATACTGTAAGCGAGCACGATAAATTATTTGCTAAATTTATTGCAGAGTAATAAATACGCAGAGACGTGTAAATATCACGTTATTTCACTGTAAAAATTATTTTAAAATTTAGTACACTGATGTATGGGTATGTTTAGAAAGAATGTAGACCTCTGGTAAAATTGTTTCATATACATCTGTGAAATCGTTCCTATAGACTGCTCATGGTAAGGCGACCACTACTTATTTTTTTTCTTTCAGCCATTTTGCAATCACCTACACTATTTATAATACAAATCTTCCAAACGCATATTGACGTTTCCAAACTTTTAACAATGGTGATAACTTTCTCTATTTACAAGCTGAAACATGTTAAGTGCCTCATGCAACAGTCAGCTTACCAAAGATTATTGGCTTATGCTTCTACCTGGACCTATTACCCTATTTGACTGAGCCAGTAAAAATCTCTCTATTGTAATATTTTATGCCTGTTACTGGTCTGCAGACAGCTACTTTGTGTTAGACGTACATCTTCCAATTATACGTGTTACAATTAACTACAGCGATTTCAAGGGTATGTTGGCACAAAACATTTTCGCGATATATCATCATCTCTACCCATGGATTTAAAACTTCCATTACTAGTTAGGAAGTTTTTTTACATCGTATTTGGTGATATAATAAAATAAACTGACCTGTACTCGAACACACTCCGGGACGTTTCTGGCAACGACCTTTCATATCTTTATGTGCCCGTGTTACAGTATGGTGTGTATTTTACAGTCCCCCATTTAGTTTGCTGGAAAAAGTTCTTCAGACGTGTCACACAAACTGTCTTCCAGCAACACTTAAGATGTTTGATAAGAATACAGTAACACGGAGTCCAATCTGTCGTCTGATAATAACGCTAATTTTGCATGATTTAATAATGTGTTAATTAGTTCACTCACTGCATGCATCTCATTATCTCAAGAAATTTAACTCTTGGGTAATGGTTTGATAAACATGAAATCTTGCTTCTTATGTTCACCGAAGATCTTAATGTAACTACTCGAGAACATATTTGTGTGTACAAGGGAAGGCTTGTTTAATTAATCATTCCAGAAACTTCTTGTTAAGCGTGTTAAGTTAATATTACAGTTTCAGATTTCCCGAAGAATTTCGTATAAACAAGAGAAGTTTTTGCAAAGGCAAGGCCGTCTTCGACCGTTCCAACTTGAGAATTTTAAGCCAGTTTGTTAACCATTAGATTACAGTTTCCCTAACCGATAGCGATACTGTGTTCTTAGGGAGCTCCGATGCTTCTCAGTCGCAAAGTTTGCAGAGGACCTCTCATCACATTGCCAAATTTTTTATATTTTTACTAGCTTGTAAAGTAATTGTTGAAACTCTTTTACAGATGTATTGACAATTTTGTACTTAAGAACACGTATGCAGTTAGTGATTATTTGTTAGTGTATGCAATTTTTACCTGTTGACAAGTTCTATACATTGGAGTAGCTGCTCGTTTTAGGTCTAAAGGAACGTAATTTTAATAAGTAAAAATAAATTAAGTCAAGTACTATAGCGACAATGTGCATTAATTTTTAGTTATTAATAATTCTTTTACATGACGATGTAGGGACGGATGAATTCAGTTTTCATTAAGAGTGTGTCGTAGAACAAAATAACTACACCGCCTTGTGATATTTTTAGAAACATCATATTACCTATTCGATAAGTGGTTTAAAATTTACACTGAATCATTATGACCTATACAGAAAGTGATTGTTAAGTTATAAATTTTGCTGAATTTATCTTGGCTTTTAAACTATCAACTTTATGTAACTTACAATTCAAGAAAGCTCTGTGGTCAGTTTGTATCTCTTACCGGTACCAGCGCTCAAGCGGCAGAAATTTTCCATGTGCCAAACTTAATTTTCCACGTTCCAAACTTAATTTTCCCCGTGCCAAACTTAATTTCTCCTGTGCCAAACTTAATTTACCCCGTGCCAAACTTAATTTACCCCGTGCCAAACTTAATTTTCCCCGTGCCAAACTTAATTTTCCCCGTACCAAACTTAATTTTCCCCCTGCCAAACTTAATTTCCCCTGTGCCAAACTTAATTTTCCCCGTTCCAAACTTAATTTTCCCCGTGCCAAACTTAATTTCCCCTGTGCCAAACATAATTTTCCCCGTGCCAAACTTTTAACATTGATCTTTCTAACCTGTAGCAAAAGTAACCTGAGATTGATGTCAGTTATCAGCTAAAGGTAGGGAGGGACGTATGATTTTCACGAAAATATTTTTGTACCAATTTGTTTTAGTGCCTTATGTGCACACCTGTAGCTCTGTTTCAAGGTTATTTGCAAAGCGTAATTGTGTAGAGGCGTCACTTATTTGACTGATGTGCCGATCATAACAAGGTTTCTGCAATCATACGTCTGTCATTAGAGGATGGAACCACACACTGCGAGTTGAAAACATCCAATCATTGACCACGAAGCATAGCTGCTGGCGTGACATTGAAACATAGTGGTGTAAAAATCCTTTCACGAGTTTAAGGGTGTTCAAGTGTGATAAACTCATAATTTTATATTTTTATTAAATATTATTAGTTTTGTAGGTGATACTTGTGAGTCCATTTTACTCTTACGAAACAATTTTAGATCTCATAGTTTTCTCGTAACGAGGGGTCAAAGTCAACATTTTCTTGTTACGCTACCATGCAAATAGTGAAAACCAACTAACCCACTTAAAATAATTCACTGTGAACTTTCATTTCATGAGCTATGCAATAAACCATTAAAAACCCACAACGTAATATTTTATTTTAAAAATTAATCGCAAAAGTACAGAAAAAAGTGGCAAGTTCAGCAGTTTTTTAAGAGTACAAAAACAATTCGCGGGATTTTTAAAACGTTTTACTACATAGTCCATAGTATGTCATTTCACTGTGAATTATTTCACGAACGTAAGTCAATTGGTTTTCACTATTTGCACGGCAGCAGAACATGCACATTTTGACTTTGACGAACCGTTATGAGAAAACTACGCAAGCTAAAATTGTTTCGTAAGAGGAAATTGCACTCGCAAGTATCGTCTACAAAACTAACACTATTTCATATGAATATAAAATTATGACTTTTTCGCACTTGAACATCCTTAAGATGTCCTTAGCAAAATGAGATTTTTTATGAGCAGTAGGTTTAGCGTGTCGTTTTAGTCAGGTTTTAAGGATGAAATAACTGTACTTGTTAGTTATTGTTGAATAATCGTAGTTGGATTCTCACGTCACAGTTATTTCCGTTATTTTACAGAAACAATGGAGAAAGGAATCAAGCTTATCACTTTCCTGTTTTTTTTTCTCACTGATAATATTCCGTTTCTGCAAACTGAGATTAGGCTTTAGTTGTGTCTCCCTTGCCGTGAAACCAATGTCAAGTTTGTTTGATACGTTTGGGCCTACGTATCGTCGATAGGAATGAACTGCGGAAAGCGGTACTGCTGTAATAAGATTATAAATGTGTCTCGTTGGTAGCGTTGTGTATCGATAGTGTTATTGAGGTGATTGTATGCGATTAGTTTTTTTTTTTTTTTTGCTATGCTGCAGAGTTTTGTTGAACTTACTTTTTTTCACGAAATAAAATATATTTAAGCACTCTTTTTTAACTAAATTTGTGAAGTTCGCTGAACTGGGTAGCATTTTGCGTAAAAACAAGGTCGTAAAAGAAGAGCCGTTAATTAAATTCATACAATTGTTTACGCAGGTTTTAGCATTTTTTCTCCAGTAGTTTTGTTTGCATCACTGCAAATGGTGCATATATTAAACCAGGACTTAATGAAACTGTTTCTGTAGGTTACGTAAACTTTCATTCGCAAACTCGACAAATAACTGAAGACCAGAAACTGGCGGGGTAAAAAACTGTTCGCTGCTTGTCACTTTTCACAGAAAAAAGAATCCAAAAGAGATTTTTTGAGAGAAAAAATCTTCTGTAGCTGTGATAAATTAGCATACATAATAAAACAAACATTTAACGTGCTTGATTTTGTCTCAGTTTTTAAAATAAAATACACGCATACAAAAAAAAAAGGAATAAAGGTTTATGGTGATATCACAAAATATAGTTTACTTTTAATGGATTACACACAATAATGATTCATAGTTTAAAATTTTAAAAATAAAATTTCTTAAAGTAGGAAAAAATTATAAATTGCAGAAATTATTGTTTTTTATTCACAAACAATTTCGTAAAGAGTTTTTATATGCATCAATCTGTAGCCCTTGGCATGCAATTTCACTGTTAATTATTTCGTTTCGTTATGTGTATTGGTTTTACAAAGGGGGTGGGGTTGTATGAAGTAAAAACATGCACATTTCAGCTTTGAAATGCCACTATGCGAAAACTGGCTAAGCAATTATTTTTTTGTTGGAAGAAAATTTACTCCCAAGTAATGTCTACAAAGCCAACATTCTTCCATACATATATTAAGTTATGATATATTCCTGTTTGAACACAAGCGTAAAAAAAAAAAATGAAAAACAAACCGTAGCCTATTTGCTGAAGTCAACTCACACACAACTATATATATATATATATATATATATATATATATATATATATATATATATATATATATATATATATATATATATATATATGTATATATATTCAAGGGAAATTGTGTTATATCACAGAAAATAAAATAAAGAAATAACTAAAAGTTAAGAAAATAATAATAACAAGAATTATAATTATTAGTTTAATAATAACCACTTTCAGTCTGCCTGTAGACGGGGACAGATGTCAGCTCCCGAAATGTCACGACTAGTTCGTCTGTGAAAAACTCTTCTGTTTTTCTATGTTTTAATAGTGGTTACGTAAAGTCTAGCGTTTGTGACGTCGCTATTGGGCCATCCTGTGAGTAACACTATTTTCGTGTTTGTTGTCTGTGCTGTCTTAATTTTGGTTTCCCGAGGTTTTTCACTTTTCTTTGTTTTACTGCTATGTTTTTTTGTTTTGAAGTTTAAATTTGCGTTTTGTATTTTCTTGGACTTAATACCTCTTTGAATTTACAGGTTTTTTTTATAAACTACAGCCAATTCGACGGCTTGTTTTACCATTATTAGTTCATTGTTCTGTCTGGTTTTTCTGAGACGGGATAGCGCTGCAGTGGCGTATGCCCACAATATTTCACTACGACATGCCGTGTTTAAAAAATCGTATATGCACATTTTAAACTGTTTTTTTCTATGGATAAATGTATCAAGAATAATTTCATCATGTTTTGAGCTAAAAAGAAAGGCATGTCACAATCTTCGCTGTTCATCAGCTCGACGAGGATTCCTCGAAATTTTTGCTCGCGACTTATAAGGCAAGTTAAAATGTCGACTGTATTAGCAAACATTCGCTTCTTTTTTGGTGCAAAATAATATATTTAATAAAAGTTACTTGGACTGCAATATGTATGTTAAACACCGCTTCGCCTTTAAGCGAAAAGTTCTAATCAAGCATGCAGTGTTTCCGTAGACCTCCTATTATTTGTTTTTTGTTGAAAATATTTGTTAAAGTCCAACACAGGTACCTATAATTTTGTTTTACGATTACGGTTAGTATTTTCCCAGTTACAGCAATGCCAACAAGTAATTTTTACAACTTTTTAGGAGCTGGAAAACATGTTTTTAATAAGCAGACGGCATTTTTAAAACGGCACAGACATAGTTTGAAGTGTGTCTTCTTTTCGTACATGAACGCAACGGAAACACGTTTAATAGTTGTACGTGAAAAAAAAAACACTTTTTCTTACCACACTACAGCACAGCTCAAGTGCCAGGTCCAACTAACTCTTAAATTCTTGTAAAGTTGTAGACGTGTTTAAATAAACAATACACGCATACTGGGTTACGGGGAAAGTTCACCGAATATTTTAATTATTTTAAACAAATTTTTGTTTGTACGAGGTATGGTTTCTTTTGTAGGCATATCTATTTTTTGATGTATCGAAAATTTTTTAGCTTTCGTAATTTTCGTATTATACCATATTACAGTCAAAATTGGCAAAAAATGGGTTTATGCATTAAAGGAAACCAACTTATTTACCGAAATAAAAAAAATTCACACTGAAGAACAGTTTCATGGACTATGACACAACATGTTTACAAACTGCGTTGACATTTTATGGTGTTTAAAAAATAATGAATTTAAAATAAAAAATACCTAATTTAAACAAATATTATAAAAATACAAAAAACATTACTCCGAGATCGAGTACAAGCTGCGATCACCAATTTATGTTTTTTTTTTTTTTTTTTGCGGTTATTATAACTCACGATGGTAGTTTGGTTAGGTCAAAATTTCAGCTCAACGTTTTGAAATAGTTACTCGAGTAAAGTTTTCAAGCGTTCAGTAAATCATAAGTACGAGACCTGTTTCTTAATTAACTCCTGGTTAACCTGATTGAGAGCATAGGGAACACTGCAGTCGATAGATGGAACTCGCCAATTGCCGCAAAAATGTGTAAACATTATAAACAACTTAAACCGCAACGACAGGTAATTAAATGCAGTATGTTGAGTAGCGAGGAAAGAACCACAAACCAAATATGTGTGGTATAAATTAAAAGAAAATGTGGTGCGGTCGTCGCATTAAATAAAATATTGAACAAATGTATAACATATTTTTTGGTGCTTTTCTGCCATTTTGTAACCACGAATTTGCTTAGAGACGATTCTATATAACCTGCACAAAAATATTTCTGTGCCGAATACAATTGTTTTGTTGGTATTTACCCTGCCAAACACGTTTTGCGCTCACAGCAAAAACATACTGCTGTCGCCACAAAAAAAAAAAATATGTGAAACGTTGTGGTTGCCAAAAATTATTTCGTGCTCCTACAAACTTTCGTTAAGTATGGCGATCATTAAAACCTGATCACGTGATTGAGCAGACATACCGTACTACAGTTGGTTACTTATAAAACGCCTCTTGCTGTTCATACTAACAAGCTTCTCTTGACGTTCGACAAGTTTTAAGTGAGTTCGGACGCTGTCAATATCTTCCCTTCGGTTATGATTGGAGGTAGTTTCTTGCAAGAAGTCGTCCATGTTCACTTCGACGACTGTCCGTTGCAGATTTACCACTTTACACCTCTTAGCGAGAGAGACCTCGTTACGGTCATGATCCCATAATTTCTACTGCATTTATGATATTTATTTTTTAAATCCTAAACCAGAGCAGATATGAAAAAAACTCTGTATATACTACATGTTAACTATTTTTTCAAGACAAAATACACAATGGTTTCAGATAATTATGCAATTAAATACATTATCATTAATGCACTATAGGTAGTTAGCGATAAAGTGAGCACTAAAAATTTGACCTTTGAAATTTTTCACTAGTCGTTACTGCATATAATGCAACATTAACTATAGTTTCCTTACTGCTTGTACGGTTGGCAGCGAAATTACGCAATATAGATCCACTTATTTTCATTTTTATATACAACAATACAGAAACAAAATTAATGAAAAAAGGCATAATTGTATTATATATATATATATATATATTTTGTTTTACCAAACTGTATACATTTATACTGACTTGCACAGTTTATCTTAGACGCGCAAGCATCAAGTGACGTATCCAGAGAGGTTAGATATTTCCCGTCATTAGCCGTTACGCGCGGAAAGATACGAACTGGCTGGAAAATATAACTTTTAGCAGGGTGTATAGAGTGCTCACTTTATCTTGAACCGTCTATAATTAGCCTTATGTATAATTTTTTGTCTAAAAAAATTCAACTACGTAGTAAAAGTAATTTTTAACAAAACGGTGAAACTGTTTCTCGATACTTGCTTTCGTTTAGGAATAAACAATTAATTATCGTGAAAACAGTTGAAATGATGGATGACGGCCTTAAGTAAAGTAAGGACTTGTCTCCCACCAAGTCGATCCAGGTTCGACCCTTGATGAGGTCAGTCCCCAGATTTTTGCTTGTGGCAGTCGTTGCGGACGATGCTTCTGGTCGACGGGTTTTCTCGGGGATCTTCCGCTTCCCACCCCCTGCCATTCCAGCGCCACTCCATTAAAGGGCCTCGTTCCTTTTCATCATACTTCGGGGTACGTAGATTGTCTACAAGCTCCCAGTCATAAAGTCTGCATTCCAGGTTCGATGTCCTGGCACTCTGGTATCCCCCTCATACGATATTTATTTTTAAGTAAATAAATTTTAATTAATTAAGGTGACCGGTTTCGTCTCATTCTGTTTTCGCGAGTAATTGTTTTCAAAAGCCTTAAAAGTGTTATATATATAACTGTCACATAGATGTGTTGTGCAATGTAACTTAAGTATTTTTTGCTTTAAAACTATATAGTAAAATTAATTTGTAGCACATCTATTGCCAGTTTTATGATAAACGCTCCTATTTAAATTGTGAACTTAATCAAAAGTTAATGTTTAATACTTTATTATAGTGTATGGTATTATTAGTTTAATTATTACATGTAAAGATTGTTCCGGGACGCGATGCTACACTTCTATCATTTTCTTAATATCCTATTACTATTATTGTAGTATAGTCTTGACTTACGGGAAAACTATCAATAACTTGTATTTTTCTGGAAACTGGAGACTTCGAATTATCGCGGTATCGGTTCGTCAGTCGTGACGGAAAACAGAAAGACCAATATTTTTAATTGGGCAGTTCAGTGAGTACTTTTCCCTTTGGCGCAATCATATAACTTACCTTCGAAATATTGTTCGGATCCCTTAAATTTTTCACAGCGTATGGATTCAACTTCAAATGTTTTTGTTTTAATTGCTAGAAACGTCGTTAGACGGCATTTGTGTGTTGTGAAACATCGGCGGATTGTTAAGAGGGCGTGGTACATAATTCAACGCTAAGAGTATTAATCTATAACTGTAGGTTTCTTGAAGCCAATTTGCGAAAATTAAACAATAGCAATCCTAGACAATAGTATTAGCCGACGTTTTAAACAAAATTGTTTCCAGTACTACGAACTTCTGAGGCACAATATCTGACGCCGGAACCTCGTGAATTTAACTGCGGTGCATGAGATCACGCGTAACGAATTAGTAATTATGGATAAATATTTACTCATAAAGTTGGCAAATACCATTATCTAGGATTGTCATTGAGTACTTTATCCGTATTGGCTTCGAAAAAGGCGCAAAAATCAATTTATGTTTTCAGCGTTTATTTATCTGTTTTGCGCTCTTAAGTGTCGTTGACCGGCGTATGTAACGCTGCAATATCACCTCTAAACTCAAGTCACCAAATTGATGTGAATTATTTTTGCTATGTGACTTGAAGCGGTGGCCATATAATTTACTTTGTAATATATGTATTATGCATGTAAAGTGCAACGCATGTTTCTATCTGTTTTTTAAATTAGATTGTTATTTTATCATAAATGGCTCTCTTATGTAAACCTGTTTTTAGGAGCCCGAAAACCGAGTTTCTTGTTTACCGTACTAACATTTTATAGGGACACAGTTTAAAGTGTGCGTCGATTTTGTTGTTACACAAATAAAGTGCACATTAAGGTGTCCACCTGAGTTGATGTGACGTTGACACTCTTAAAGGGGGGTGAGTAAGTGTGAGAGTGAACGAACAGGTTGAACGGTAGCTGTAGAAACGTTTGTGGTCGGAGGACTGATTCGAGGGAGGGAGACGTTATTAACTATACACTAGAGTTGTGAAGTAGGTTTTAGGGAGATTACTAGAGACACTGGAAAATCGCGGGAATAGTTGACTATTTGCTAGGTTCCAACATACTATGTATAACACTGAATGTTTTGCATCAACATAGGCTACGGTTTGTTTGAAGCATTGTTTCTCTCTTCAACAGACCCAATTAGAACTGTACAGCTTGGACACACATCGTGTATGATTCGCCACAAAACTGTTCACACATGTCACGTTTAATATACTATAGTTTATTGGAGACTATGCTAAACATTTTCGCGATTTTCCAGTGTCTCTAGAAATTACCTGTATGTAATATGTGTAAGTATTTACTTGGAAAGGATGAATCGCGAGTGTTGCATTCTTAACGTAGAGTGTGTATAGAGATTGTAATTAAGTTAAGAACTTTAATTTTATTTATTAATTTAACTATCTAGCCCCCACCCCAAAGGAACCTGGCTATGTGCAGGGCACCAAAGTTGTTACAATATATTATATTGAAGCATAGCAAACTGTCAACGTTTCCCTCGATCGTGTTAATTTACTTGTATGTTAGAATCTACTGTCCTGTATATACCCAAACCCCAACATTTGTCCAATAGCTGCTACTCACTGGAAGAGCAGACAATGAACGAATAGACAAGGGCTTTAGTATAAATAGGAGAGTGGATTCTAATACGTGGTTTACTGAACTCGCGACATTTTTTCCCCTTAAGAGGGCGTGGTACACAATACAACGCTAAAAGCGTTAATCCATAACTGTAGGTTTCTTAAAACGAAAGTTAAACAATAGCAATCCTAGACAATAATTTTAGCCAACCATTTAAACAAAATTGTTTCCAGTGGTACGAACTTCTGAGGCACAATCTCTGACGCCGGAACCTCGTGAATTTAACTGCGGCGCAAGAGATCGCACGTAACGAATTAGTAATTATTAGAGCCACGATTTTGTCACGAAAAGATTTTTGCGTCATTATGTTTCAGTGTCTCGCGTGCACCTTGGCAGCTCTGCTTCACGGCTATTGGCAGCGGGTCTTTGTTAAGACACGTCCCTCATTCGACTGCACCAATAACAATTAGGATATTGTGACACAATACGTCTGTGATTTGTCAGCAGAACCTCAAGACGTCTGTCAGTTAAACCGTCCAATCACTGACCATGAAACAGAGTTGCGGATGTGAACATAAGGCATTGAAACCAAATGGCGCAAAAATCTTTTCACTATAAAATCGTGGCTCTAGTAATTATGGATGAATATTTACTCATAAAGTTGGCAAATACCGTTATCTAGGATTGTCATGGAGTATTTGATCCATATTGGCATCGAAAAAAGCATAGAAATCAATTAAAGGTTTTAGCGTTTATTTATCTACCACGCACTCTTAAAGATGACTCTTCAGCGAGCTGAACCAACACTAGTTTGCTAATAAGGTCTGGATAGCGTATTGCTAGAGGTGATATACAGCGCAAATTTTGTTGTGCCAACATATCCATGAAAACGCTGTAGTTACTCGCAACATGCGTGATTAAGTGACATACTTCTGACACTTTGTAGCTGTCTGCAGGCCAGCAGTAGGTAGGGGCCGGAATATTTCGCTGATTCAATTACCCGCAGGCTGGAATCCATTGTCCTATGTATATTTAAGCCCCGTCTATTCGTTCATTGTATGTTGTTCCACTAAGTAGCAGCTAGTTGACTAATGGTCGAGGCTTGGGTATGCTCAGGACAATGCATTCTAACATGCAGGTCATCGAATCAGCGAAATTTTCCGGCCCCTAGCAATAGGCAATAAATATTACAATAGCGGGATTCTTATTGGCTCAGTCAAAGGGTAACTGCTCTACGTACAGGATAAAGCCAGTGAGTAGGGACCGGTAGTTTTCGCGAAAAGATTTTTGGCCCATTTTGTTTCAGTGCCCTACGTGCACACCTGCAGCTCAACTTCATGGCTATTAGCAGAGTGTTTTAGTGCAGAGTCGTTATTCATTTGACTGTGCCAATCAGTATAGGGATAACTGCGTCATACCACGTCAGTGATTTGCGGATTTAACCTCAAGACGCTGGGTGTTAAGGCATCCAATCACTAACCGCATAGCAGAGATGCAGGTGCGCACGTAAGGCACTGAAACAAAGTGCTGCAAAAATCTTGTCGCGAAAACTACCGGGCCCAACCAGTGAGCTTGTGTTAAGCTGAGCGTTTGTTGAAACCCAGCAAACAGTCAAGTTTTCCTGCGATAAACCATCATCTATACGTATTGTCAATAACTTTTTTTTAACGTGACGTAATTTCGGCATCAGCCCATCGCCAGGCATATCAGGGCGTCAGAGAATAAACTTGCCCTCGAGTTACTTTTCGTTGGAGTAGTGCGGAAGTTTCGGCGTGCCACTTAATTTGGCTGTCTCGATTTTTTTCTCTCTCCTCGGTCGTAATTGTTTCAAGGCGGAGCGGGTTAGCCGGAACAAAAGAACCGAGGAATGAAAGCAACTCCCGGGACTTTTAACAAACACACACGCTGTACAAAAAAAAACCGTATTTCCAGCGCTTTTGTCGGGCGGTGGGTTTACAGGAGACTGGTGCATTGAGCGCTCTTTGTTAGGGCTTAACTCGATTAATCCCGGACACACAGCCGTCAAGTTGCCTCTCGCCTTCTGTTGCAGGCAGCCTTGCTATATGATGAGCCGTGGGTTGGCACGCCACGCGCCTTGAGAGTTCCTGGCACACGTTATAAATACAGACACAGTTTTGTGGCGCAAAGATTTTTTTCATCTTTCGAATTTAAGACTGCTGTGAACCAAAAAAATTCGTAATTTCAGAACTATACTAAACACTATCCAACTCTTACACATTACATCAATGGTAACTTCCCACCCTATAGCCTAGTTTTCGTACAAGCACATCTCAAAGTAGGCTGCTTACTCAAAATGAAAACTATTCAGACGATACGAATGAGTAATTTACAATGAATATATAAATCTATTAACCTACTGAATTGCATCTTTGTTATTTCACGCAAAAACTTTGTATTAAAAAAAAAATCTTGAATGTACCTAAATTTATTTGAATCTGTTAGTAACATACCAGTATGAAAAAAAAAATAATTTTTACTTGAAATAAAAAAAATATCATTCTATAGCTTAATACATCGACTTTCGCTTTAAATTATTTCATTCGTTTAGTTTGAATAGTTTTACTTTGGGTTAGTAGCTGAAGCAGTCAAAATGCCACTTCGTTTCGCGCTTGTACAAGAACTATGAAACCGAAACATATTTTATTTGTGGGAAATGACTAGTATCGTAATGTGTAAGAGCTACACAGTGTCTCGTACAGTTATAAAAATTACGAATTTTTCGTCGTTCACAAAGCGAAAATGCATAATTTTATATTTGCACGACGTAGGGTTAGTTTTATAGACGTTACTCATGACTACATTTTACAGTTGTGAAATTTTTTTAGTTCTCACAGTCTTTCCAACAGCAGCATGCCGAAGTCAAGATTTGCAAGTTACAGGGTCATAAATAAAAAAGCAATTGACTTACTCGAATGAAATAATTTACACTGAAATTAGATAGTGTGTGTGCGGTGTGGTAACATATTTAAAATCACACAATAAAATTCCTTTGTGTATCAAACTATTCTGAAAATAACAACAACTTTCTTCATTTATGGCTGCCGAGGCAGTTAGGGTCAGAAAGTAGCAGTTGTATTCCAAGGCGTGTGCTATTAGTAGGGACTGTACGCTTTGAGTACGTGGTATCAGTTGTGTTGCAGATATCGAGGTATATCGCTGGATCACGGTCTTAGAAGTACATGTATGGACACTCACCTACTATTCAATGCTTTATCTTTGACTCTCTTATGACATCCAAACTGCTGGCGCCACCATTGCAGTGGTGCTGTTGGAAAGGTAAGTTCGTTATTTCAACCAAAACTCAAGTGTTAAAAAATATTCTGGTTAAACTTAAGTAAGTTTATAATATTTGTAGTTTAAAAATATAATATATTTATTGTTAGAAAAATAATTACTAGCACTAGTGTGCTTGTGGCACCACCAGTTTTCATTCGTATTTACGGATAATATAGGAACTAAAATCCGTAATAAGAGGGTCAATATTTTATAGTAGTGTCCAGATCTGAACTTCTAAGGCCGTGTACTAGATAATACCTTCCTTGCTTCTTGTGCGATACTGACACAAGACTGTAACTGGCCCTCCCAGTATAATGTGTTTCACAGACAACTCAATGTTGTGTACATTCACTGTTAATATCACCACATAACTTGGAACACTGCACAACAGAACATTTAGGAATACAGAAGTGAAATAGTCGATAGTACGGCAAACTCTGTCACACGCGCCAGTAAATTACTTCGCTGGCCAGCAGCATGGCGGAAAAGCTCATCACTAGGGCCACGATTTTGTCGCAAAAAGATTTTTGCCCCACTTTGTTTCAGTGCCTCACGTGCACATCGGCACTTCTATTTCAAGGTTATTGGAAGCGTGTCTATGTTCAGACACGTTTCTCATTTTACTGCACCAATCAGAATAAGATTGTTGTGAGTCTGCACGTCTATAATTTGCCAAGGCAAGTGAGAGTAAAATCATCCAACCACAGACGATGTAGCAGAGCTGCAGGTGTGCACATGACGCATCGAAACCAAATGTTGCAAAAATCTTTTCGCCATAAAATCGTGGCTCTACTCATCACCAAACAGCGCAAGGCGGCAGCCAGGCCAATAGGAAACCTGCCGTAACATGCAGGAGCCAACCAGACACGGGGATGGTATCAACAGCGTCGGGCAGCCAATAAGCTGTGAAGTTCGCACGTACCAAACTAGACGCCACGTCATTTCATGTCTGTATTACTATTTAGTCAGTACCACTGGTATGTAGGTGCTTCTTTATTATTATTTGCTCTATTCCACTTTAGGTGTCAAATAAGCCTAGTGCCATTTATGAAAGTAACACCAACTACTATAGTTTGAATACTAGTTTCTTGTGTCTTGAATAAAACGAGAATTTTTCAGATCATGTACATTAGCCAGTGAAACATTCTTTAGCCAAAATATTTCCTGGAAAATTTGATGCTACCGGTCATTATTTTATTGCGTGTTTGGTCTCTGGGGAATAATTTTTGTGGATATTGATGACATGAGGGAAATCATGCCGTCGTAGATCCACTCGTACGGTGGTAGTTGTTAAAGAATTCCGTAGCTACTTAATTGGTGTGATCTTCGAATAATTTTTACAATAGGGTTTCAGTGAAAAATAATGTATTTTGCTGGATGTACGCCATTGCTAGCGATTTTTGAGACGATACGAACAATCGGAGGAACTCAGCAGACTGGCGTGTATCTATGAAAACACATCAGTTTGTACGTATAGGCAGTTCGGAATAAAAAGAGCACTCGAAAAAGCCCTGCTAAAGATCTATTTCCAGCCAATTCGTATCTTTCCGCGCTGTAACGGCTAACGATGGGAAAAGTCTAACCTCCTGGGACACGTCACTTTATGTTTGCGCGTCTAAGATAAATTTTCCAGTCGATAGGTACATGCGTAGTTTGATAAAAAAGAAGTTTATTAATTATATAAAATACAATTATATCGCTGTCGGTTGATTTTGTTTCAGTATTGTTAAATACGAATAAACAAGGAACTATGTTGTGTTATTTCTTTGCCAACCATACAAGCAGTAAGGTGACTATCGATAATGTTGAATTATATGTAGCAACAGCTAGTGATATTTTTCAAAGGTTAAGTATTTAGTGTTCACTTTATTCCGAACGGCCTATAACTGGTCTTACTTACAGCTTCCGTTTTACATTGCACACATCTATCCCACCTCTTTTTTTCTTTCCATCAGCGAGGACCTTTGCCGTTCGTTAGCCAGCTTCATTCCCCTCTCTCCGGAGAAGCAGGGCGAAGCGGGTGGTGAAACGTAAATGTTAAATTTTTAAATACACACTTCGTATTTGTACTTACACAAGTGGAGCGAAGTTAAAACATGAAGAAGGGTTCCCACACAGTTACAACTCTCACAAATGTTCTTTTGACTGTTATTTACCGCACTCTTCCCTCTTTTCTGAAGATAAAAGTTACATCGAGGTAAAACACATAGTAGTGAATTAAATCAAATTACAGTTACCACTTCAAGTTCTGTTAACTGCGATGTTGCTAGAGGTATATATTTTTGCCAGTAGGATCACAAATCATTTTAGTGCGCCACTACATTAGGACTTTTATGTTCTTTATATGTTGATTGGAAGCATGAAATGTGTATATAGTCTCTTCACTTTAAACTGAGCAACTAAGCACACCCAACACTTACGATATCCAAAAACTGTTTTTATTATGGGACAAATATCTTAAGTTTTAGGAGTGGGGAAACATTTACACTGGTTTATAGTTTCAGAGAAGTTTTCATGATAAAATGAGTAAAACTGATTACAAAATGGCCGAAAGAAAATTTTTGGCAGTGCTCACTGTGTCGTGAACAGTCTATATTTCTGGATGATTGGAGTGAGTGGTTTTAGTAAGTTTTAATGTCCTGTAGCCAGTGCTTAAAAATCGTTCTAAATTCCCAACATTTTGGTAAATAACACCATAGAGCTGTTTACCGTTGCTGTACTGCGCAAGCACTCCTTCCCGTTGTCCGTATTTATGCCAGCACTAGCAGAATCCGGCAGGCGTTGTCTTGCCTATCCGAGGCATGATTACGTGTCTATATCTACCGTAATGCATATCGCGAACATATTCTTCGTTTTCAGATATCGATGCATACTAATTTTTATGTCGATCGGTTGAACGGCATAGAGGATGATGCTCTGCAATGCTGTCTAGTGTCGAGTTACTGAGTTAGAGTAAAATGGATAGCATATAAACCTTCTCCATAAAGAAATACATATATGTGCCAGGTTTCATGATGACAGGTCAAGCGGTGTCTGACTTAACCATTGTGTGCGTTTTAACACTATAATCAAGAGAGTTCTTAGATTTGCATGTTTGTTGAACATCTTGCGTGTCTTATTTAACATGCAGATCTCGCATCGTATCAGACTGTCATTTAAATCAGTAACCCTAATTTTATACTTTGCCGTGATATATACGTGTGCATTTATGCCATTTTGTTGATGTATTGTTTACGTTATATTTATACACGTTTTTGTACTAAGTAATTTTAAAATCATTGTAAGTTCCGTAAACCAGGGCTACTTTGTGACAGCATGGGTCAAGTCGCGACACTCAAAATGTTATATTGTACGTTATTCGAGTGAGAGATAAGTGGGACCTAACTATATTTGAGTATTATAATTTTTATTTACAAAACTACCGCATAACAATCATTGTAAGTTGCACAAAGTCATCCCCAGTTGTCACAAAGTAACTCCGGCTTGCGGTACTCGTCAAAAACGACTGTTACTAGTACATTAGAGCAACTGATTTTTGGTGAAAAAAATTGTGCTCCAATTTGTTTTAATGCTGTGTGCATAGCCGCGATTCGGGAGTGGCAAGGAGTGGCATTCGCCAACCCAAAATTGTGTTGATGGAGTACATAAAATTCTCTTTCGTAGCTTATGAATACAATTTTACTTGTGCATTTTCCATTACACGGGTTTTTTTAAATTCACTAATGAAATAAAATAATCAATACAAAAGTGTATAGATACTTTTGATGGAAGCTGTTAGATTTCAAACCCCCCCCTTTTTTTTTTAAATATATTTTCTACCCGGTAATCCTTACCACGCCAATCAAAACGCTCATATTACGCCCATGGCTGTGTGTGCATTTCTGCTTCATGGTTACTGTGCCGGTCTCCGTAGCGCAGTCGGTTAGGCGCCGATCTACGATGCGTGAGGTCCTGGGTTCGAATCCCGGCTCGAGAATGGACGTTGTGTTGTCCCTTCGCCTCACATCACCATCATCGGCTCTTACGACCTCGTTGTTAAAGGATTATACACGTGTGTAACGTTCTAAGCCGACATCACTCACATACGTAGGAAAATAATTCGAATAAACTTGTGACGGCCGGAACTGCGCCTACATGTAGGCCTTCCAGAAATCTCAAAGGGTTTTGAACTCTTGCCAATTGCGTAACAACAAATTTGTTTACAACCAAGGTGGCTGAGCGTTTGTAAGGTTGAGCGGGAGATTTTGGTCGGCGCTCGACATCGAGATCTTTAGCGCGGGTGAGGGGTGACATGAGGTGAGTATGGAGCAGCGCCGGAATTAAAGAGTGGGGGAAACGGGAGATACCCGAGAAATCCCGGCGACTAGCGGCAGCGTCCGGCACGATCCCCACATGCGCAGATCCGGGGACTGACCCCGCTGGGAATCGAACCCGGATCGCCTTGGTGGGAGGCGAATGGTCCGGCCCTGAACACTTGTACGAAACTTGCAGACGACTTCAGCAGCGTATAAGCCTTAGGACTCGCCGTAATTTTCTCCTGCTGAATTTTCGCACCGCTGGAACCACACATTGGCATTCATGTCGTAAATTAAGACTCCGCATGGTTGCTGTGGTAATATTGGTGCTTTCTCCTTGAACCCCCTTTTTCCACCAACCCTTCCGTCTTTTTTTTTTTTTTTTTTTTGGCGCGCCTTTCCTCGCGGGGCCGTTTCCGTTGTCGGCACATCCCGGCAACAGTCACGTGTCTTCCCCAGGCTCGCGACAGACGTTACTGCAAACGCAACTTTTCCTATTAAAACTTGGATACTTCCCCGCAATTTCATCGCGGCTAGCGTCCTTAGACCTCCCCTCCCTGCACTCTTCGCCGACACACCGCGCTTCCCTCCTCCCAGAAGATTCGCACATCTCGCCATTATTTTAAGAATGGAGTTTATGACTTGCAAAGCGCGTCGCTCCCACTTCCACGAATATTACGACTTGGTTTCCTTCCGCCCAACTTACCATATCGAGAGAATTGTTTTCAGAAATTAAATTTAAATTTTTCCGAATTCTAGTAACTTCGACACGGAAAGTAGGCTTGCAGTTACCTGATTGCGTTAGCCAATTTAGTATTAGTTTTGTTATAAATAATTTAGGCTAGTTAGTGACTTTAATAAAATTTAATTAAGTCGATAACTGGCCATAAATATAGAAATTTATTGTTTGAAAAAATTAGGTTACATAGTACAAACAATTTCCAACATTCCTATGGAACGGTTTTGCGATGTATACTACCTTTCAGGATTTAAAAAAATAAAACTTACTATAACAGCATAGGGACCCGTAGCCTCCAGAGAAGTTATAACGGGAAGCCTGACTTTAGTTTAACAGCTTGTACATAGATGCGATGAGGCAAATGGTAAACTAGTAACATTCGTCCCTACAACCCCGGCCGATCGCAATCGTATAATCCAATAGCACGGAAGTTAGATCAGTAACGATGTGTCGTTATTGTATGTATCAAAAGCCGAAGGACGAACTGCAGACGCCAGAATGTATTTTTCTCCTCTGCCTTTAGAAGGCTGACGGGGAATGCCCTAAAAATGCCACGTTTAGCTATTTTCAATATTTTTTTCCTATCTAACGACATACAATAGAATTAAAGTAAAAAGTGGCGTCTAAGGATGATAGTTTTTTACCATTCCTGTAGAGAAACTATTTTCTCAGAACAGTTATGTACGAACATATTCGTATACGAGCAAATATTGAATTTCTAGGAAACGTATTTTTTTAGTGACTCCCCGTAGTAGTTGTAAATAAATACGGTTGGGTGTTTACCTGGTACGTGACTTTGCAGTCGCGTGGTCTTAGTCGGGCTCGAGGAACTGCATATTTAGCCTAGTTACCCTTAGTCTACCTTGTGCTTTATTCTGCAGGGCTTTTTTCAATACCCTGGCTTCGCCTTCTTTTATTCCCCTTTCTTCTGAATTCTCCTTTCTGCCCCTAGCCAGCATGAAAAGAAACGAGGTTAATCATAAATGCGCATATTGCTCGCCGGGTCCCAGGAAAAAAAAAGCTTGGCAAGGCTATATAAAATTCATCTGGCCTGCTCCATTTTACGAGAACATATACGTAATATTTATCGATATTAGCTCGGGCTGGAGCCATTTCCCCCAGAAGCTAACAACGGAACCGAACACTAAACGACACGTGAAGTTCATGACGGCGCCGTCCATTTTTTACGCCTAGTCATTGATGGATGCAGACGATTTTTATGCACGCTTTTAATTTTAACATCATCCTTGTTATTAATGGGCAGATATGTCTCCTTGACGTTGTCTTACGGTCTGTTTATTAAATTTCCCTATAAAGAGGGTGCGAGAGGAATTTGATGTCTTCTTTAAGCGAGTCATTTTCTTAGGTAAACCTCGTGGCCAGCGCCTCTCTGCCACAGAGTAAATAGTAATACAGAGTGAAACGACGTCGCGGCACGTGTGATACGGGCGAACTTCGTCGCTTATTGGCTGCCCGAATATGTTGATACGAGCCTCGTGTCTGTTTGGCTCCTGCATGTTATGGTAGGTTTCCTAGTGGCCTGGCTGCCAACTAGCAGGGCAGCCATCTTACGCTGATTGGCTGTAGGTGTTTCCGCCAATTTGATGGCTAGGAACGCCATTTTGCTGGGGCGTGTGACTGAGTTTTCCCGCCTACCAGCTATTTCACTTCTGTAGTCCTATATATTGTGTGTCTCTGCGTAGCAGTTGTGCAGCGTAGTTATGTTCCAAGGCGTGCGATGTTAACACCGACTATTCTTTGTTCACGTTGCAGTTGTGTAGCAGAGACCGAGGTCAAGGCGGCTCTAGGGTTGTTGACAGGCAGGGCACAAGTTGCATAGAACTGTATATGGTTGTGCGCTAGTTGACGCTACAGCCACTGACACGCTGGTATGTAGGTGCCGCTTATTACTGACTGCTCATAACACAATAAGTAGCCAGTAGATATTTCATGTCCACTGATACACGGCGGCGCGTTCACAGTAGTGTACAATTCTCGATAACTTGTACCCTCCTTGTCAACAACTCTCGAGCCGCCACTGACCGAGGTGTATTATTTGGTGAATTCGTTCCTTGCCTCTTGTACGCTACTGTCAGTGAAGTGTATCCTGTCTGCTGCTAACGGTTCCATAAGACAACTCAGTGTTGTGTATAGTCATAGATAGAGACCTGAAAAATTCGCGTTTTCCTTTAGGCACAAGCTAGAATTCCAGCAACTGTAGGTTCGTGTCACTTTCGCAATTGGTCCTTGACTTATTAGTAGAGACATGCAAAATTCGCGTTATCATTTGGTAGCAGACTAAACTTCACTTTCCTATACATAACAGAGCATAATGTGCGATTCAATTGGCCACGTACTTATAAGTGTTGACATTTACGTGTGTTACGTCTTTACAGAGATTGGCCTCTCTACCGCGTAGCATTCTCTGCGGCAAGTCACGACAATATCGGCCAGCGGGAGACGTCGAACGTGCCTATAATCACTTGGAGTCTAGTCAGCTGTCAGAAAATAACGCGAATTTTGCATGTCTCTACTTATTTGATACTTCCTGGAAGTCGCTTAGCCAATAATATACATGTAACTAAACACAGGCCCATATCACTGTATCAGCGAGCAGCTAATAAACAGCTGCAATCTACTTTGGTTCACATATATTTTTGGAGGCTAGCCTACAGGTTAGTGAACCCGCGAATTTTTCCGGTTGCTAGTAATTACTTTTCACTAGAGATTTTATATCGCGTAAATATCTCGTGCCAGAAAATTGCAAAGCTGCTGTTTCTTGCAACATCTATGATTGGATGATGTACGTCTGGCACAACGTAGATGTCTGCAGACCAATTATAGGCATCAAATATTACAACCGTGGGATTATTATTGGTTCGTTTAAATAGGGCAACAGTACCACGTACAAGCGAAAGACAGTATACTGTTTGGTAAGCTAAACGTACGTTGACACCCAGCAGACAGTCAAGGTTTCCCGCGATAAACCATAATCTCTGCTTATCACCACACACCTTGTAACGCTCACCGTTACGCCACTGCTGTGAAGGCCATAACGCTTTATGATTGTGGACTTTTCTATTTTAATGAAATTTTGTTCTTTTCGATTTGTTGGAAAGCCACTTCCTTATGTGGAGTTGATGTTTTCGAGCGGTTTATTTTACAATTAAAATACTCATTTGTTCATAATTTTCATGTCATTAAAAAACTCTTCGGAAGATCACATAGTAAAACGGTCTCCCCTAGAAGAACAAAATAATCAGGTAGTATATAGTCTGTGTATAGGTTTGACAGTTACTAAGATACATAGAATATAATTTAACATGCATTTCCCTATCCTTTTTCGCGCTTGGATTCTGAGATTGGCAGCGCCCTTAAGGTGACTGCCTGGGCGAATATATTTTGCGTGTTCGAGGGCTAGAAGTGTGGAAGTGGTAAGGGCGAGATAACTCTAGCATCACGCCTCACACTAGCTTCTAGGTGCAAGTCACTGAACTGTCATGCAGTCTTCTCGCCGACAACTCGCGTCTATGAGACAGTCAGTTGTGACTATAAGTTTATGACGTAATATTAAATATAATGTTGCATTGTATATGCCTATACTTTTTACAAGATTCTGCGGCCAGAGGTTCATACCTAAAAAGGACAAAAAGCACCGATATTCGGCAGAATAAATATTAATTTTGGAGAAACTTCGACGACCTGAAATATGTATGTATGTGTATAACGTTCTTTGAATGATATTCCTAAGCAGACATATCTTCCGACGCTGAGCAGTTTTCGAATAATCTGGTAACGACCGAAGCACAGCACACCGCTCGGCTGCCAGAGCAACCTTGAGGGTGTTTTTAGAGCGTTAAAATCATAATTTTGTATTTCTGTGTAATAGTATTAAATTGGTAGACGATACTTATTACTGCATTTTCCTCTTTCGAAACCAGGGGCCGCGGTGGCCGAATGGTTAGACCGGGTTCGATTCCCGGCGGGGTCGGACCCCAGATTTTCGCATGTGGGAATCGTGCCGGACGATGCCGCTGGTCGGCGTGTTTTCTAGGGGATCTCCCGTTTCCCCCGCCCCTTCATTCCGGCGCTGCTCCATACTCACCTCATGTCACCCCTCACCAGCGCTAAAAACCTATATGTTAAGCGCTGACCAAAATCTCTCACTCTCTTTCGAAACCAATTTAGCTCGCATACTTTTCTTGTGACGGTGGGCCAAAGTCAAAATGTGCATGTTACGCTGCTATGCAAATAGTGAAAATTACAATAATATGCCTTGGTTTGATCTTTGAAAGAATTGTACAATGGGAGTTAATGAATGGATTTAGTTGATTGGACATACGTCGTTGCAAAAGAATGGCTGTTAAAGAAAATCAAGCAAATAATAGAAAAAACATAAATAATCAGAGTGTCAACGGGATACAGACACAACACGAAATTCTAAAAAAATGGATTCGGGTAAAATAAAACAAGGAACAAACAGATGATAAATGAAAATAATAAAAATAAAAAAAAATAAATAAAAAAAACCAAGTTAACATGCGACACAACGATGAGACGAAACAAAAACACAGTGGATATCAGACACGAACAGAAAAAATAAGAAAACGACACCACTATGAGACAAACAAAACACAACAGATATCAGACACAAACAGAAAAAACAACAAACGACTCAAACTATGAGATGAAACGAAACACAGTAGTTTTCCAGACAGACAGTGTTACGACGTTTTGGGAACTGGAATTTGTTCCCGTCATTAGGTAGACACACAGGGTTCAGGAACACAAGTGCGACTGATGAGGACTGGAAAACTATGGATTTATATACGGTAAAAGCACTTATCCCGCTCAGCCAATGGGAGACGAGCTCTCTCCTGATTGGCGGTGCAGCATGGATTGATTCTGATTGGTTGTAATGGGTTGAGTATGTGTTTTGTTTTGTGCTCTAATGTTGTTTCTCTCTAAATCAATGGGATCCACATATTTTTAAATAAAATATTTTGTTTGTTGAAAATATTGCTATTGCAAGTAAAGGCTGATTCTGTGATTTTTTTTTTAAATTTTCAGTTTCCTGTGTAAGTGGTTTAGAGTCTTCGCAACCTGGCAACATGGACCTGAAACCCTGGAGGAATTTGTGAAACAAGATTGTTTTAAACGTTGACTTAAACTGTTGTCTAGGATTGCTGTTGTTTAATTTTCCAAATTGGTTTCAAAAAACCTACAGCTATAGATGCTTTTAGCGTTGAATTATGTAGCCTTAAGCCTAGAACTCACGGTTATCAGTTTTGGACAAGAAGGTGTACAACTTCTTGTTCACGTGCGACTTGTATGCAAGTAGTGTGCATAAGGTCTTTCAGTCTAGAGGCGTTTCTAATTTTCATGCACATTCTTGTGCAGGTAATATATATGATCTTTGAATGAGAAGAGTTTTGCAATGGGAGTGTATGACTGGATTTAGTTTCTTGGACATACTGCATTGCGATGTAGATCTAGATCTGTTTGTGCCTCTGCCAAAGCAGCCCACAAACCCGGGTTTTCCGCCTTCGTGGTGTCTGAGTTTTTTCTTTTTCTGTATATTTTCTTATCTGTTTGTCCTTGATTTTATTTGATCCTATTCCATTTATGGACATTTATGACGTGTGTGTATATCCTTTTGACTAAAGCATACTCTTATTCAATGGAGTATGTCCAAAAAAACTAAATTAAGTTATTTATCTTTTTATCTGGCACATTTTACGTACGTTAATTTATCCTGATAATGTTTATTTGAGGGTAGAATCCAAACACTATAGTTGTATAGTTAGAACCTCTCAAAAAGGGTTCTCAAATTTCGGAATTTTTTGACAAATGGGTGTATTTAAGCAAGCGTGCAAGTTTTACTGTGAGTACTGGAGCTTGTAAACAAGGGCGTGTGAACCTTCTTGTTCAAGAAAGATAATCATGTTTACTAGACTTTAGTATGTGTATGTAATACCTTTAAAACCTGTACACAATTGAATACATTTACTTTTGACTATACGTTTCCGTTACTTTATGTATTTCGTCAATATACAATACAAACAGAAAGTTAAAGTAGCGACAGTTGAAAAACGACTGAAAATCTGTTTGTTGAAACGGAAGTACATTGATATGAATGATTATAAATTTTTATAGCAACATATCACGTAAATATTTCTAATATAAGGCAAATTATTAACATTTTTAATATTTATTATAATATTTTTCAGAACAAAAGCAACGCCAACTATTGACGAATCTTAAAGGGCATTTACTAATACTTCTCCAATACTGTTTACCAGGTTTTTCGAGTACATTTAAGACAAGCCTGTCATTTTCTCACGAAATCCCAGTACTAAAGAACAAAACTGTACTCAGAAATGAAATTTTTTTATTCTGACATTCATAATCAGCTGGTTCTTTGCGTACGGCCATCTTGACTTTGACTTTAGGTTTTCAGTTTATCGTAAATTTAAAATAAAGGCTGCTTGACTTTAGATTTTGTGACGCCATTGCGTACGACTCCATAAGAAGCCATTTATTGAAAGCTATCGTAAAGTCAAATGTTAAAGTCAAATGCTAAAGTTGTCAGCTGTGTAAAGGCCCTTATACACGAGGTATAGAGACAACCCAGGATTTTACTAATTTTTATAAGTCATCCGAAGGAAACCACTCAACAATGCCACGTGGTAGCAGCATGCACACACACCAGTGTGAATCTTTTTCGCACCGAGATATCACTCGACTATCTGGACGCACGGCGGACGGGTTGCTGTTTCCAATTTGCCTCTCCGCGGCTCCGAGCTCTCCGCTGCTCCAAACATTTAATTAAATGTGAAAGAATAGTCCCGAGACAGAAGTGCCTCGCTGTTTTGTTCCCACCTCGCACAGCAGCTGGTTGTTTTGCTTCTGTTCTTGACGCCTTCCCGTTCGTCTGCTTTTCCGCTCCATCGCGAAATCGCGATACAAAGTGAAGCCGAAAGGCGTTTAATTAGAAAACAAAAAAAGGTAATCTGATATGTACGGCAGTTTTCACTGGTAGTAACAAAAGGTCGACGAACTACATATTTTATATCGATTTCTGCAACGAATTTTATATCACGATCAGATGCGTTTTGTTTGATTGCGTTAGTATAAAAATATATAACTTGTAACAAGAATTAAATAAATTTTCAAGATTTAAGTAGATGCATTCGTCTGATTATTTGCTTTTATAGTACTGTCTTAATGATTTAAATTCTTTTTGCTGTTGTTAACAGTAATCTTTAATCTTCCTAACATATTTTTCAACCTTTACCTACATTCTACCCTATCATTACATTGATCATTTCCACAGTTTCCAAGTGAATAGTTTAAACTTATTTGCTTATTGGTAGAGACATGCAAAATTCGCGTTATCAGTTGGTAGCAGACTAAACTTCACGTTCCTATACATAACAGAGCATAATCTGCGATTCAATTGGTCACGAACTGTTATGTGTTCTCATTTACGTGTATTAAGTTTTTACACAGATTGGCCTCTACCGTGTAAGCATTCTCCGCGGCAAGTCACGACATTATCGGCCAGCGAGAGACGTAGAACGAGTCTATAGTCACTTGGAGTCTAGTCAGCTGTCAGAAAATAACGCGAATTTTGCATGTCTCTACTTATTGGTTGTTGAAGAAAATCGAAATCGATTCGTTACCAACTAAATTTAAAGAATATATAAATTTTTTGGAACAAGGGTATATTGTACCTTAGTTTTTCAAACTTCAAACTAGAAACAAAAGAAAGTACGAACTAAACGCAAAGCCTATCTATTATTTTTTATTTCGATAATTTTTAGAGAAGTATTTTACCAATCGGAAATAATGATTTTTAATATCTGAAACATACAAATATTTTAAAAATCTAAATTTTTAGTTGATCGTGTAATATGTAATTCGTCTCGTTTCATAACTGACCTTAATTTAGTTCAGCTAATTTAAATAAAAACTGGCGGACACACAAACAACAAGTTTTTGTGGTGGTTTCAATTTAGACCCTCACAAATAATTTTGTGGTGAACACCAAATTTTTTGCAGTGGCCACAAAACTTTTTGTTCGATTGTTTTTTTTTTTTTTTTTTTTTTTTTTTTTTTTTTTTTTTTTTTTTTTTTTTTTTTTTTTTTTTTTTTTTTTTTTTTTTTTTTTTTTTTTTTTTTTTTTTTTTTTTTTTTTTTTTTTTTTTTTTTTTTTTTTTTTTTTTTTTTTTTTTTTTTTTTTTTTTTTTTGTAATCACCGACAAACAGCATATTGAACACTGAAAAATATTCGGTGTTCACCCCAAAAATTATTGATAGGGACGAAATTGACAAAATATTTTGTAGCCACTACTAAACAGTTTTTTCTTTGTATGTGTCTGATCAGTTGGATTGTCTTTAAGTTTCATTAAAATACACGCTCAACACATGAGCCAGGTACAGTAGTTTACGCGAGGCTGAGCAAAAGTACCTCATAAATAATTTACACATTTTTCCTTGCTATTGTCAGAACTACTGTTCGGGAATATTCACCATACAATTGTTTCACGTAACTCAGTATCAACAGCATATTCAGTGAGGTTACTACTCGTGTGTCATTTACAACATACACACACACACCAACACATACACATACATATAATGCAGTGCCCCACTCATCAACACACAGCCCAAACCGCTGGACCTAGAAACGTGGAATTTTCAGCGTAGCTTCCCCTCACAGCGTAGGCATCCACCAAGGAAGGATTTTTCGAAAATCGAAAATTAAAGGGGTTAAAAGGAGCAAAACGTGTTTTCGCGAAATTCTCGGAACTCTCTAACCTGTTGATACATTGTTAATATTTTTTACTTCAAACCATTGCCTATGCAAATTAATATTTCATAATTTTTCGATTTTTCGAAATTCGGAAATAAAGGGGGTGAAAAGCCGTTGAATTTGTATTCAATAAATCCTCTACTTCTCTTAAACCACTTAAGATATCGAGGTCATCTTTGCTTCATAATGGTGCTCATGTAAATGTCTAAAATGTAGTGTGACTATTTTTCAAAATTCGTCCTTGAAAGCCGGTATTTAAAATGGAACGTGTTTTCAATTAATAATCCATATCTCCTAAACCATTTAAGATATCGCGGTGGATTTTGCTTTAAAACTAAGCTTACGTAAATACCTAAAAAGTTTTGTCAGGATTCTTCAATATTCGTTTTTGAATGCTGGTAAAAAAAAGTGTTTCCAAGTAATCATCCGTATCTCCCAAACCATTTGAGATATCTGGATGGTTTTTGCTTCAAAATGAAGCTTACGAAAAATATATAAAAACAGAACTTGAAATTTAAGAGGGTGAAAAGCTGGGAAATAATTTTTTTGGAGATAATGAAACTAACCTGACGAAAAATCTACATGCTCTTTTCTTTAAAGTTTGCGTATGTAAATATGTACAAACTAAATTAATGTAATTCGCAAATTAAATGTATACAGAGAATATAGCAACTCCTTCAATTAATACGTAATTAAAATTTATTTACTCTTTTCTACAGTACACGCGGGCGAAGCCGCAACGGGACAGCTGGTAATTAAATAAACGTAAAATACTCTATGATTGGCATCTTCCCACAAGTTACCTTATATTTATTTTTGTGGTGACGATTTATATGCTATCTAATTTTAACTCGATAACTCGACACTGGTTGCCTGAACATTTTAATGTTCAGTTTATTTAACTTTTTAAGGTTGTTCGCTTGAAACCCTCGAGAAATATCGCTGTTTTCTTCAACAGTGGTGAAACTTTACTGAAATACCAAACACCCTAATATGACAGGCCGTCTAGCATAGCCTAATTAATTTAAATGTCAGGAAGGTTTTTCATTGTCCTCTTTTTTAGTGGAATGTCATCATTTTATCTGCTCACTGTCTGGAAACCCTAATCCTAGCATTCGCCTGAAGAGGAAACATGGAGAAGGGAAATTATGATGGCCGGTGCCGTGATTCGAACCTGGGTCGACCCGAAGGCGTGTCCTGTGTTACCGGTGCGCCACCTCGGTAGGTTGAATTGTTCGAGGGTTGGGAAGGGGTGAATGAAGGTCCTCAATGGTCGGAGACGGGCCCGGATATAATCAAGTGGCGACGGAAGTGTCATGGGCGCGGATCGTCGGCGGGAAAGCTGCCAGCTGTGACCGTTCTTTGTTTGATGGCCGGGGGGGGGGGGGGAATTGACGCCCCTCAGCGCGAAGCAGTAAAGCCACGCGGTTTAGTGAGGCGTGGCTAAATTACCGCGGCATAGCGTCCTCCACAATTGATTGCAAGTCCCGTCCGGTTGTCCGTCCAGTCCTAAGGCTTCTGGCACAATTGGCGGTTGCTCATGTTGTTGTTAAGGGGCCTGGTTTACTGGCTGTTAAACTGAGCTGAGGTGGGTTAGAAATATCAGTTTATTTGGACAACTGTTACACATTTTTTTGACGTACCTGTCTGCGATAAGAAAACACATTCCATTATTTAATTTAATAAATTGAGAATATAAAAAAAAATTTCCAGACTAATTGCGGCTTAAATATTCGGTAAAAGTTCAACTGCGATGATTTTATTGTAGTGCAATGTAAATAGAATTGACATTATAGTAGCAAATTTCACACTTTTCTTCTCAGAATTTCATTGAAGCAAAAATAAAATAATTCAAAATGGCGACTGATGCCGATCGTTAAGGGGGAGAGTTGACAATTTTATTGTATTTTCAGGTTTTAAGCCATAACATTTATTCCGATTGTATTATCAAAATTTTATCTTCGACAGAGCATAGCATATATTCTTGGTAAACTGCTTGACATAAATAATAATGGAAAATTTTATTAATTTGTCGTGCAGAATCATGGTACGAGAATTATAGGTCAACTTTCAAGAATTATCTTGCAATGATGCTCATGACAAGTTAATGGAAGATTCCAGTAATATTTATGTCAAGCAGTTTACCACGAATATATCCTATGCTTTGTTGAAGAGAAAATTTTGATAATACAATTTGAATAAATGTTATGGATCAAAAACCTGAAAGTACAATAAAATTGTCGAGCACTCCCCCTCCCTTAAGACTGACACGATTCAATTTCTGATATGACGTTTACCAGTTGTCTGAATAGTGCACTTGTTTGTGAAATAGACTATATCAGCATTGCTGCAAGGCGATAGGTTCCGTAGTTATTTGTAAGGTTTTTCTTGGTTATAGGGCATAATCTTAGTTTATAGCAAGCTCAGGTTTTAAGAGAGTGTTAATAACAACAGCTTTATGCTAATAAATTAAATTGGAAAAACCTTATTTAATATGAAAGAGATAAATTAAATTCTTCATGTTTTCTATTAGCCAGTTGTCATTCCTAATTTCAAAAGAAACTTTAAAAATTATCTTATTTTATTATTTTCATTCAATGCTACGTAATGGAATAATATTACGCGGAAATTAAACTGTATTGATAATGCTTTTTAAAATTTAGAAAAAAAAGCTTTAAGAATTTTTTGCAATTTGAATCACAATGATTCATGTAAACCATGGTTCATAGATGAAATAATTCTCATTCGCACTTGTCAATACTGATATTCAATTCTCTGTTTTAAAGCTGATAATTTAGGATTTTTTTAAAAATAAGTATGGACATGAACATAAATAATACTAAAAAGTTAAATAATTTGGCTTGTTAATTATATTTGTAAATAACTTACGATTTATTGTCAATTTCCGACATGCTCAATATCCTAGTATTCGTGGACTCCTTATTTAATCTTTTCAGCGAGAATAATAATAAAACAAAACCCATTAAAGTTTTTCATTTTTCGATACCAATTTATTAAATGCCTGTTCCTTTCACTTTCTAGTAAGAGAGTTGGCGTAACATTAACACGTTGGACTTACATTCGGAAGGACCTGGGTCGATACCCTGTCCAGGCCATCCTGATTTCGACTTTCCATGTATTCCCGAAATATCTCCAGGTGAATGCTATGACAGTTTCTTAACAAAGGCTATGGTTGGTAACTAATGTCACAACATCAAAATACCTCGCAGTTGACGAGGCGTGAAGTCCATGTACCTTACCCGACATTTAATTTTGTATTTTTTTTTTTTGAAAATCTGTAGGGCTAGATTTACGAAAGATAATAGTTTGATTAACACTTTTTAACAATCCCTAGCGATTCGTTCACATCATTACCCATTATTAAACTCGCAATTTCGTCAATCATCTTAATGTGACCGCATGCCGTGGCCGCCGAGCGGTATGAAGAACTTCGGCCGTTAACAGATTATTTGAAAACTGATTAGTATACGTTAGTTATGACTGCTTAATAATACCATTTAAAGAACGTCAAGTGTGTGCATAACCATTTCAGGTCCGTCACGTACATATCACAAAATTAAATTTTTACGCTGCCGAAAATTTCGACAATAACTTTTTTTGTGGTCTTTTTAGATATAAATATCTGAGCGCAGAAGTTTTTAATACACAAAGACGTGTACAATAAATACACATTTATTTTTAATTTCACGTCTTAAAATGATGCGGATATGTACTACTAAATGTCTCATATAGGCAAGTTGTCGGCGAGACGACAGCATGCAAGTTCAATGATTTGCTACAACATGCTTTGCAAAGGTGCGGGGTGGGTGGGGAGGGTGGCGTGTTGAGCATGCTGTATCGTCCTCATTACTTTTGCACTTCCAGGCTTCTAACAAGCATAATACGTTCACATAGGTGGCTACCTTAAGACGTGGTTCGCCTCAGTTTTAAACATCTTTAATTTTATTTTTATATTTGTACCAGATATTTTTTTTTCTTATCTTAGACATGAATTGTGGTTAAATCTTTCTCTTAGGAAATTTGTGTATCTTTGATAGTTTTTGCGTAATAAGTGGTAAACGTCAAAATTTGCGCTTTGCGGTTTTATGTACGCATTTAAAACCAACTGACATACCAAACCGAACAAATTCACAGTGTATAACAATGTTGTAGGCTATGATTTGACACATGTAAAAACAAAAATATTACTTGTTCGTATTTAATAAAAAATGCTGAATTTTAAAACGAAAATTTAAAAATTTCAACAAATTTTTAAAAAGTACAAAAATATATTTGTTTTTTGTTTTTATATGTTTCAAATCATAGCATACAACATTGTTATACACTGTGCATTTTTTGGGTTTGGTATGTCAGTTGGTTTTAGTGGCGTACATAAAACTGTAAAATGCAACTTTTGACGTTTACGACTCATTACGCGAAAACTATCAGAGATACACAAATTTCCTAAGAGAAATATTTAATCACAATTTATGTCTAAAATAAGAAAAAAAATATCTGGTACAAATATAAAAATAAAAAAAGTAGTAGAAAACTGAGGTGAATCTCGCCCTTAAGGGGGAAGTTTCCTTAAAATCGTGTTTTTAATTAAATTCCTCTATAACATAAAGGCTATGTCAGTTATTTAAAAAGCAATCTAAGTAGGAAATGGCGAATGTGTTATCGTAAGATAAAACTTGTTTACATACATTTACTGTTCCGATCTGTGTAATCATAATTGGAGCAAAACTAATATTTTTACTGGTTTCAGTATAACATCAGTAAACATAGATAACAGTCAGCTCACCTAAGCTTTAAAAAATTTGGTTAAGTGACTTAATGCTGTATGAGCACTCTGAATCACAAAATTAAGAAATAAATTTAAAAATCAATAAATCAAGGAAGGAAACTACCTTCTTAAACGACTATTGCTCACCAATGAAACGGAATACTGCAAAATGAAATAGTGAGCAAACATGGTAGGCTTATTTACGTATTATATAACTTAGATTATTATAATAGTTGGAATTTGTTTAGTCGAAATTCGGGTTTTTTTACGGGTTCGGGAAGCTGTTCTTGTACACAGACGACTCTAGGGGCGAGAATACGTGAATAAACTGTGACGGTGTAGGAGGTTTGCGTTAAAGTGAGTACTTTTAAAGACCAACTTGTCTAGAATAATATTTTAAAAATGTGTTTTATTGTGTCTTCAGACGTTAATTTTTTAGTATGGTGTAATGTATCCACTTAGATCGTTAATTAGGAAGCTTTGTTTACATAAAAAAGTGTCAGAAAACTATAAATAATCCGAAAAGGAACAAATTACTTGGGTTTTAAAAGTGCACACTTTATCCCGAACTACCTATAGTAGGGCATACAGGCCGGCGTGCGGGGCCGAACGCCGCCGGAGATGCACGATTGCAATCGAGAAAATACGATCACGAGAGGGGTCCGTGGAGATAAAGAAATTAAGGTCGTTATATAACGAGGCGCGCCGTGACGCGAAACCCGGTAGGGGAAGAAATGGAAAAGGAAGGGGATGGGATGCAAAAAAGAGGAGGAAAAGGACAGCCGAAATTAATTTCGGTCGTGGATTTCATTTGTCGTCGCGTTCCCCTGCCGCTAAGTTTAAATGTGTTTCGCACAGCTGCGCTAAGATTAAACGAGGTGACGTGTGGGTCTCCGGCTTGTTTCGACGATACTCGAGAAGTGGGAATTCTATGCTCGTTACGTAGTGGTGACTTTCGTAAAACAGTTCAACTTCCGAAATTTATTCGAAGGAAGGTTTGAAACTTCTTCTTAAGTAAATTCGCTCTTGTATTGTAAAATAGAAACATCACGTAGTTTACGATTGTTTAAAAGAAATACGTGGAGCTTTTATTGAAGATTTCAACTGTCAAAGTTTTGCTTCAAGTTAAAAGAAGTATTCGCTTGGCGCATGAACGGCGTTTTAGGCTGTCACGTATATTCTTTTTTACGCAAACCCGCTTAATATATTCATATTACCTTTACATACGAAAAGGACACACACTTGAAAACATAGTTATGCAATTTTAAGGACTCAGCAGGCTTGTTAGAAATGTTCTTTTCGGGCCTCTCAGAATGGCTAAAAACAGCTTTTTAGACTGCCGGAACTCCGAAAATACCGGCCGAATTCGTATTGTACAAAACGAGATGCGTGCGTTGGTTTTCACTTCATACTATCCAAAAAATATATTTAGGGTCACTTCTTTAAGTCGCACGGGCCATAGGGAATAGACTACAACGAAAACCTTGCACGACAGTTTGGCGCGATGTAAATAAAGACGGCATGTTTCCCGTCGAGTGTGGCACTCTGGTTCTTATCGGTCCGCTGTTCCCACGTGTCAAACGCGGAAATATGAAACCGGCGCACACTTCTCCTAAGCCCAGAGTCTACCTCCGTAGGACTGCCATTTCATGTTAGCGCAAGTGGATAAGCCAACCTGGGTATTGGAGGACATCTTCTTCTGCGAGAGAGAAGGGTAGCTTTCGAACCTCGCCCGCCTGGGTATTAACCTGCCCCTGGGATATCCCGAATAGCTTTCCGTTGCTGGAGACTTGGAGTTTCGCGGCCACTTGAGCTCGCGAATGTACTCCCGCCTTCCCCCGCGGCGCAATTAAACGAATTAACGGTCGATGGCGTTTAATTAAACCTCTCCGACCCGTTGCAAAGTCTGCCTTATAGTAGAAGCCGTCTTCGCGTCTGCCAGGATTTGATTCATCTTAAGAGGGCGTGGCAGATAAATAAGCGCCGAGCTCTTCAATTGAGATCTACACTTTTTGGAAGTCAGTATAGAAAAACTGCAAAACAACAATCCTTGATAATTATTTTTGCGAACTTTATTAGCAAACATTTACCCGGAATGATGCATTTGTTAAGCATGATCTCTTGCGCCGCAATTAAATTTGCGAGATTTCGGCTTCAGAGATTGTTCTTCAGACATACGTTAATCGAGAAAAATTTTTGTTCAGAAAGTTGGTAAAAACTATCGTCTGGGATTGCTGTTTTTTGATATTTGCGAATTGGCTTTGACAAACCTATAATTCTGAACTGATGCTTTTAACGCTGAATTACATACCACGCACTCTTAAAGTCACCGCCTACTACGTACTTCAAATTATTTGTAACGTGCGGGGAAATACATTTTTTTGTACGAAAATATCCGGCATGTGCCCATTGTACCAACATATGAAAATGAAACACACTTCAGACGAGGCCGGGACGTCGCTGTTTAGACGCCATGCTCATTAAAAACACACTTTCGAAGCTGTTCGTCATAGCTGAAAACTGCCTTTTCAGACTGCCGTATTTTTAAGCCTTAATAAATAATACACCTTTACATTTGCAACTTAAATTCGTAACATATTTATTAACCTGATATATGCGAAACCCATATGGAAACGTGGGCTAAACTTTGCTGCAGACGTTCCTTCAGTAAAGTAATATGGTTAGAGATGATGGTTTATAGCAGGAAAACTTGATTGCTTGCTAGGTTACAACGTACCGTATGTTCAGCTTACCAGAAGATTACTGGCTTTCACTTGTACGTGGAGCTGTTACCCTATTTGACTGAGCTAATAAGAATCCCGCTATTGTAATATTCGATGCCTGTGATTTGTCTGCAGACAGCTACATTGTGGCAGACGTACATCACCCAATCATACATGTCACAAGAAACGCAGTTTTTCCAAGAGTATGTTGCCACAAAAAATGTTCGCGATATACCATCATTAGAGACACTGGAAAATTGCGAAAATGTTGAAAATAGTCTCCAATAAACTGTATTGTATTAACCGTGACACATGTGAACAGTTTTGGGACAAATCACACACGCTGTGTGTCCAAGCTGTGCAGTTCTAACTGGGCCTGTTGTAGAGAGAAAAAATGCTACAAATAAACGATAGCCATTGTTGATACAAAACATTCAGCTATACATCACGTTGGAGCCTAGCAAACAGTCAACTATTCCCGCGATTTTCCAGTGTCTCTAACCGTCATCTCTAAATATGGTCACCGCTTAAATTCCCAAAGAAAAAATGGATTGGGGGGAATATTGAACGTTAGTTCAGCGCTTGGCCCGTTTTGGCGATGCGGCATTTGATGCGCTTTTCAATGTGGCCCTTATATAGGCCTGTCACTTTTGAGCCTCTAACGCAAAAAAAACGCTTAAGGTAGGCGGCACCCTTAAGAAAACGTGGTGTGATACTCCGACAGTTATTCTGACATAGATATCTGTGGTCCATTGCGAAAAACAATTTGTTTTGTTGGTTCTTCCTTCTGTTTACATCATTAACCAAAAATTGACCAATAATTTTAAACGCCAAGACTCGCTGAAAAGTGCGTGAGTGTCTTGTTCTTTTTTTTTTTTTTATCGAATGATATTATGATTAAAGTAATACATAAAGTTATATACTTAGTTAAATGTTGTCATCTAACAGGTTCAAACATTTACATATGCTGAAATAATACAGATGTTATTTTTGCTCTAATGCATACCTCCACGATACTCTATTTTAAATAATAACTGCGGCGTTCGTCTCACTTCTGTTTAAATTGGTCCGGGAATGACCAACGAGAAGCGAAACAAATTACAGTGCGCGGAGTCATATTTCACAATTATTTTTCCCCACGAAGAAAGTAATTACTAAATGTTGACTGTGGTCAGCTACCGGTTTATTTGCTTTGCAACTTGATCTTGTAAATCCAACAAAAAAAAAACAGTTTCTCGTTTTTATTTTCAGACCTTTTTCCCGCGGAGCACAGCAATACTAACTTATAAATAAAAAATACTCATCACGTTTACATAAAGTTACAGAAATATGTAACTATTACTGTCTTTGTGTTGTACTATCCAACACCTTAACACAAATCTTGTTCATCATAATTTGCACTCAAAATTAATTTTCGAATATATGGAAGAACTTCCTCACTCAAACTCTCAGGAAACGAACTACTTAGTTCTTGTCATTTAGAAACTTGTAATATTGTTTATAATTGTATTGTAATATTTGTAATTTATGTAAGGAATTATTTTAAAGGACAGATTAGGTGAAACCCTGAGAAGTTAGGCATTTTTTTTTTCTGTAGACTACGTATGTATTTATGAGGCAGTGCCATAGTTAGATGTGTGAAGATCTGAAACGGTACAAAAATACACTTATATGCACGCGTATATTCAGAATGTTACTGATCTCTACCGAACAACTTTCGCATAAAAAAAGAAAAGAAAAGAAAGGTCGAAGTTGTATCTTGAATGTGAAGTTGGAGTTGTATTATGACAGAAACAGTCCGGATGTTAGACAGATTAGTTATTTTGTACTGCCAAAATCACGAGACCAACTTGGAAAACATGACAGGCCATTTAAGGTTATTTTATATCACATCAAACACTCTGCTCACAGAATATATTCCACTAATCCCTACATGTAATTGAACAATTTAGACAAATTTAATGACCTGCGACATTCTTGTTGTAGTGCCAAGTGTCTAGATATTAATTTACAAGGTTTTTCTTGTACAAGTAAATATTTTTACTGTGTAAGTTTAAGATAGAATGCAAGTCCATATCTGAAGCTGACGTTCACCTTTTGTTAAGGACACGGTCAACATCAATTTTCGTCACCATTTTTATTTTTATATTTGTACTAGATATTTTTTTCTTATATAAGACACAAATTGTGACTAAATTTTGCTCTTACGATTTTTTTATCTCTGGTAGTTTTTTGTGTAATGGCTTGTTAAAGTCAAAATTTTCATGTTACCGTTTTAAGTACGATACTAAACCAGTGGACATACCCAACTAAAAAATGCACAGTGAATAACAATCTTGTAGGCTACAGATTCACCTATATTAAACAACAAAATAAAATATTTTTGTACTTAAATAAAATGCTGAAATTTAAAATAATAATTTTAAAAATTCAATAATTAAGAAAAAAGTATTGTGTTTTGTGGTTTAATATAAGTGAACTTGTAGCCTACATCGTCATTGTTCACTGTGAGTTTTTCAGTTTGGTATGCCAGTTGGTTTTAGTGTCGTCCTTAAAACGGTAACACGAAAATTTTGATTTTGAACGGGCCGTTACGCAAAATATATCAGAGATAAAAAAAATTCATTAGAGCAGCGTTAAGCCACATTTTGTGTCTAATATAAGAAAAAAAAATATCTAGTACAAATATGAAAATAAAAAATGGTCATGAGCGTTGCTGTAGTCGCGCACTTAATTCCGAGTCTCCATCTGATTGGGTCAATGATAACTCAGCTGCGGAGTTACTGAATATTTGTGATTTGTCTTTAAACAACCACATAACAACCTTGTGTCATAAAAGCCGCAATTCGGTACACTGTTATGTAAAATAAAGTAGCACGAAAGGTTTTTTTTTTTGGCGATTTTCCACTATTTCTAACATTGCATGTAAATACATATGCTGTCGTGAGAACCTTATTTAATAATCCACACTCGTGGCGTGCCCATCATGTAAGTTATAATTTTTAATCAATAATCGTACAGTTTTACGAATGTTGATGTGCGCTGTCACTCGAAATCGTTTGCAGTATTTATTCTAATATTTTAGTAATATGTTAGGAGTTAAATTGTTTATTGTTGAGAAAATGAACTCTAACGTTCTCTTTAAATGATCAAAATTATTTCGGGTTATTTGGAGTTATCATGAATTTGCAGGTTTAGTTCAGTTAAATTTAGTACACAAATAAAAGGCAAGTTTTCGACTTAAATAATTAATAGTCGTGACAAGGCACGAGGAGAGAAGTTAATTGTTGGGAACGAACATGCAGCCTGCGAAGACCGACTGAAGGACGGCAAAATCAATAGTGCCCCTCAATAATGGCTCGTATCGACGGTTCGGGATAAAGTGAGCACAAAAAAAAAGCACTGCTAAATTTCTATTTTCAGCCAGTTCGTATCTATCCGCGCGTAACGGCTAGAGACGGGAAATGTCTAACCTCTCTGGACACGTCACTTGATGTTTGCGCGTGTAAGAAAATTTGTGCAGTTGGTTAGAACCTATGTTGTTTGACAAAATTAAAGTTTATTAATTATGTAAAACACAAACATGTCGAATTCAGTTGATTTTATTTCAGTATTGCTGCATTTAAGTAGGAAAATTCACGGAACTATATTACACGATTCGTTGCCAACCGTGTAACAAGTAAGGTAACTATTGCTAATGTTGAATTATATCTAGTAGTAGCTAGCGATTTTTTTCAACAGTTAAATCTTTAGTGCTTTGTTTATCTCGAACGACATATATAGTACAGATAATAACGTTCTTGGCAGTCTCTCTCTCTCCCACTCTCTTACATTTCTCCTGCGACAATATGCGAGGTGGAGGTGGAGTAATGGTGGGGACGCAGTGCTAAATTTCAAGCATGCAACTATATGTTTGTGTATTTATCCTATTTTGGACGTATTACGTGTAGGTAACTAATGGGCTACAAGATTCTTTAAAAAATACCTTAAATACAACTTAACGAAACGTAAAAATCCTGCAGGACTGTCATTTTCCATCGAGTTAGCTTGTATGTGTGTATGTATGTCTATACACACATATATGTATGTACACACGTATATGTATAAATGTGTGTGTGTGCATGCATATAAGCCAGTAATACAGGTTAATTACGTCTTGTTTATTATTATTTAAGCATTTTTTTTAAAATAAACTTGTAGCTCATTACTGACTTACACATATATCTAACGAAAAAAGAATCTAACATTATGATTTAAAAATACCTTAGGAGTTCAACCTTCTCCTGAACTAACACAAACGTACACACACTTATTATACATATATATATATATATATATATATATATATATATATATATATATATATATACATAATACATAAATGCATATATATCAATACATGTATGTGTGTGTAAATATAAATGTTCCCATAATGTGACGTAAGTTACCTGCACCGAATATGGCCTGCTTAAGATTGAAACATCATGTGTGCCTAACTCATTAATTATATTACTGATATAACATATGGATAGTGTAATACAGATATTAAGGATGATGTACTATCATACTGCAGACTAGTGAGTTTCGATCCCACATCGATATCGGTATTACCACACAATGGCGACTATTTGGTAATTTTGAGAACTGGGTCATATTCGGTACAGGTACCCTACTAATAATAGACGATATTAGGGAATTTAAAAATTGGTTTTTTTTTTCTTTCGGACGTAATCTGTAAAAGCCGACTCCCGCAAAACACTTTTTGCAGTCAGGAAAATATAGCATAACTCCTGCAAGTAGGATAACACCTGCCGAATTGAAGCAACTTTTTCCAAGAAATAGCTCACCTGGCTTGGTACGCCTGTGACATTTCTACCTCTAGACAATCTAACTGCAATAGCCCCTACTACATCTGGGCTATCTCGTAAAATAGCAAGAAGTAGCACGTAATTTTTGCGAGCGTGTAGCCAAAGAAGTGTATTTTACGTTACAAAAGGCAAGGACGCGTGATATCGCGAGGGACTTTCTGTAGGCCTTGTTCGGTTTACCAAATGCTTAGAAGATGCATCGAGTTTGAAATATGTGTACAAATAGGATTATATATATTACAATAAAAGTTTTGGAGTTAAATATACGAAAAGAATTGCGGAGAGATAAAGTGCACATAGTTGAAATAGTAGGCTACACTTGAGTCGTATATAATACGTAACGACCTGGTTTGTATAGACAGAGTGTCAACTTCAGGTGCGAATTCCGGAAAATGTATACATATCTATGAGTAAGTTAAGGTAATTTTGTTTGCATTGACCATTTGTCTTTGCAATAAGAAATATAACATTTTTCTACACTAAAATTATTTTGTAGATTTTTGGATATGTTTTGGCGATTCGGCCCCATTGTGAGCCGGCCTGACTGATGCGAAAGGTGGGCAGAGATTGTCGAGTTATTGGGGGGGGGGGGGAGATTGTGGCGCCTGCAAGTCTGCTTCACCCCCTCCCCCCACCAGTATTACCATCACCTCGCCGAGGCAGGGCGGAAGTTGCCGGGAGTCGGTAGTTGTAGTTCTGCAGACTTCTAGGCCCTGCCCTGCTGAGAGGAAAACATCCACTCCACTACCTATTTTTTACCTCTTCATCCTATCCCTTCGTTTCCCAACTCTTCCTTCGTTTATGTTATCCATCCACCTTTCCTCCTTAGTAGATCCCTCTCTTTGTGCAGAGTGATATGTTTTATACGCACGCTCTTCATCGTAAAGCAGTTTAACTGTGAAAAATGATTTTTCAAAAATTATATATATAAAAGTCACAGTTCAAAACGTAATCTCAGAAATTATTAGCAACAATTTTACTCCAGTAACAGTGTGTTCTTTTTCTCAATGCGGAAAATGGGTTTTGTCCGAAAACGACATCGCTAAAAATGACAGCTACGCCGAATATAATTTAACATGCATAAAGCTCCTAATTTTTGTAGGACAATGAATATTGCACCAACTTTTTCAGTGTCTTACGATCACACCTGCAGATTACCTTCGTGGTGTGTTATTAGTTCTTAGCTCTCAGTGTAATGGCTTCCTACACGCAAATATCAAACGCGTGGTTTCGCAGTAACCTTATTCTCATTGACAGAGTTAAACGAACAACGTCTCTGCACGAAGACACGCTGCCAATAACCATGAAGCAAAGCTGCAGATGTGCTCTAAAGACATACAGACAAATTGGTGCAAATTTCTCTAAACATGCATTTAGATAATTGTGTTGTTCGAACCTCCTGCGTATCGCGTGTTGCCTACCTGAAGGGCTCCACATTTTGGGCGTCCATTTTCTCGAAAACGGTTGACTTGAGGTTGTTTCGACAGTGTGACCGCTTTGGTTCATTGGGGCATGCTGCTACGAACTGCGACATTTAATAGCCAATTAAATGTAATGGTAATTTTAAAAAAATGGCTTCACTAACTTTGTTATATACTGGGTTCGAAACATTTTTTTTTTCACTGACTGCAGATTTTATTATTGCTAAACCGCACCCATACATACATATTTATTTCTCAATACTTTTGTGTTATTAAAACAAAAATTTGGTGGTTTTCAGAGTAAATTTTCAATTGCGAATTTATCCGTTAATGGCGCCGCCTACCTGCGTGTTAGAGGTTCAGGAATGACGGAGACATAAGGTCGACCTTGAAGCGTACATCAAATACTTCATCGCTTTTACGAGCCAAGCGCTCAACTAGCGTGCAAGTTTCCCGAAGGACCGTTTTTACTATGGGGCACTAAGCGGTGACCATATAATTTTATTGATGGAAAGTCTGCAACTAAGTTCAGCGTAAGTCGCAATCTCAGTTCCACATACATCCAGTTTGTACATGTTGAAGTAAGGCAGTCTGAAAAGTCCGTTTTTTTTTTTTGCCTTGTTCGAGGGCTTATAAATATTGTTTTTAATGAGCATAGTGTTTCAACAGTGAGGTTCCGCCCTTGTCTGAAGTGTGTTTTCTTTTCTTATATGGCATGTGGAATAGTTTAGTAGAAAAAAAAACATGTTTACGAATACATTGCAACGCATTTGAAGCGTGAGGTAGGTGGCGCCCGTAATGCGTCGCCTAACTCGCTTTTTAAAATGCGCTGTAATGTAAGGAAAAAAAGTTTTATTTACGAAACTATTCCACTAGTGTCCTCTATGCCAACATACAAAAATAAAACAGGCATCGGAAAAAGGTCACTGTTTCGAAGTCCTCAATGTATGCTAATCTCAGACAGAAACGTCCACCGAATTTTGCTACAGACTTTGAACCAATAACATTTTATAATATGGTCACCGCTTAAATTCCCATAGTAAAAATGGATGGGCGTAAATCTTGCACGATAGTCTAGTTTTGGCGATGTGGCATTTGGTACGCATGCCCTGATAGTTCCGATGCTTCTGGGCTTCTGACGTGAAGATTTGCACTAGTCAAAAACTGCTTCATATAACTGTACGTAATTTTTTTACAAGGAATCATCCGCAAATTTGTAACCCACTTTCATTAACACCCTTGTATAATTTCAAGCTGCTTTCTGACGCTCTCCGCGCCGTGTAAATGCGATGTTGTTGTTCTTTGTCCAGGGCTTGCAATTGCTGCTGAGAAGCAAGCGGCGTATTTCATGGCGATGATATATCTCACTAGAAACGCCACCCATCTTGGTGTCGGACGGCATGCTTGCCCTGCAGTTTCCCCAGCAGCGCAGTATTTCATTGACGTCGTCCGCAGACTATAGCGTGTGTTGTTCTCCTTGCAGCCCGGGACAAAAAAGCTCCCGAGGGTGTATGTACAGTAACCTATCTTTATAATAGAGAGTTATAAGCGAGTTTAACAGTATGTGGAACATCTCTTAGACTCTTACAAAAATAAGCTAAGAATTTCATTAAATTATTGATTTAGGAGCCCTATACAGCTGGTGGACGAACTACGTTGCAGCGTGTAAGGAGAAAAATTTTTTTTTTAGAGATACTAATAGAAATGCGTCCGATATTTTTACCTTCGAAAAGAAAACGCACTGAAATCTAAGCTTTTCTAAGTTGGTTTTCTGGATAACACGTTTAAAAACATGGCTTAGGGGCGCCTCAAAATTGCTATCCAGCAAAAATTCCAACCGGAGTCGTAAAACAAAAATACAGAAGCATGCGCTTGACTTTACTATGCACCAACGACAGAAACACTGCACTCCGTCTTCGCGCCCCGCGTACAAAGTTGACTGTTGTTGACGCACAACCCTGCCTGGATAGGGCTCTTAAGGTCAGGGGGTGGCACTGCATATGGCAATGTATGGGAACTAAGTGAAGTCACCGTTCTGGGTGTCCCATTATGGCAACTGCCTGCTCCTTAACCAGTCTCAACACGAAAAAAGTTCGTCACGATGCCCGCAGTCCAAGCAATTTTATAGTTAATCAAACTTGTTTCTTACATCGCTAACTGGCATTACTCTGAGATGTTTGTACGGTTTTAGAGGGGCATGAACACTAGTATATATAACCTCTAAACGTCTCAGCTCCAAAAAAACGAGCTTCGGATACGTCACAGCAGGCCATTCCATGACTATTCTTACGTCCGTGCTTAAGGTCACGGGATAGTTATGCTATTTCGTTTTATTTTTTAAACCCCGAAAGGGAGTAGATACCGCGAAACCGTTAAATACAATTTTTGGAAACTGTTTCTTTACGTAGCCTAATTTTTACAAAACATAAGTTTTTTATAATTTTGGCTGATTATTGACTTTAAGAAAATGTAACATTAGACTACATAGTACAAACAATTTCCAACATTTCTATGTAACGGTTTTTTAGATATCTGCTCCACTTCTGGATTTAGAAAAATTAAACTTGCAAAAAAATCATAAATAGGAAGCCGTGGCCGTAAGAATGTATGGTATATAATTCATCGCTAAAAACATTAGTCCAGAATTGTAGGTTTCTCCAAGTCTAGTTGCAAAAATAAAAAATTCCAGGCAATACTTTTTGCCAACTTTCTGACTAAACATTTTTCTCGAGTAACGTATGTCTGAAGTACAATCTCTGACGCCGATATCTCGAAGGCCTACATTTAATTGCGGCGCAAGAGATCATGCTTAACAAATGCATAATTATGGGTAAATGTTTGCTCATAAAGTTGGCAAATATAATTATAATAATTATAAAGAATTGTTGTTTTGTAGTTTTTCTATATTGACTTTCAAAAATTTGTAGACCTCAATTGTAATTAACGAAATTCATGTTAATTTACTTTTTAGATGAAACCGAATAGTTTCTTGCTTGAAGTAGAATATTTTCGTAAAAAAAAAATGCACATTACAACGCATTTGAACCGCGTGGTAAGAGGCGCCTATAAGAGGGAAGTGTATTGCCATTCTAAATTTATGAATTTTTCATCATAATTCTTGTTTCAGTTTCATTTCTGAAAAGTAAATTCGTTGCGGCATAACATATGCACCGGTAGAATATACGATGTCATAAACAATTTGCTACGACATCGGAAATCGAAGTAATGAACCAATATTGTATTCCAGACGTTTCTACACGATATACAGAATTTGCCATAAGTCCGGCCTCATGGGGCAAGTAGAAATTGGTGGAATATCGAATGTTTTAATAGTGTTGTAGTGTGTTGGCGTAAGACAACAGCAGCGTGTTCACTTCCATGTGTCATTAAAAAAAGAAAATGTTCAAATTGATGGCCGCAAGGTACTTTGCACATGCGTATGCGATGGTTCATATTGCTTTGTACACGATGTAACATTGTCGGCGGGATGGAGTGGCATGTAGTAGTAATGTTGTTATTCACAATAACATTTCATTACACTACAACACTATTAAAACATTCCATATTTATATTTGCCCTACGAGACCGGACTTATGCGACATCCTGTATTAACGCAGACATTCCGCCGATGATAACTTTAAATAAACCACAAGAGTCTTATTCAGTTTTTTAATTTATCGAGAATTTTAATAATGAAACTCAAATACAACTTATTCGTAAAAATATAAGTTTATGTTGACAGCTTTTTTTTCCTTACGTTAAGATCATACCTGGTGCAAGCACGGTTTCGTCGTGTGTTACGCGTATATCTTTTTGTACGCGAAACCGATAGCTACACATATATTCTAAGTCTCTTCTTGTAGAAAAAAACACTTCAAAATATGCTTCAATGTTTTTTTTTTTTTTTTTTTTTTTTTTTTTAAATATGACGCGCCTATTAGACACAACATTTTGATGCCCTACGTAAACCTAGATGAAAAAATAAAATTACTAACTTGGGGGCCGATTAAATATCGCTTTTTATGGGTGCAACGCAAAATTTGCACCTGTGTTGCGTCTGGTTGCGCTGCATTGGAATTATATACAAGTAGCATTTAACTTGATCTGCACTTGCGTTGCGCTGCGTCGGTGCAAATAGCAGGTGGCGATATTTTATCCCCCCCCCCCCCCCCCCGTAAAACAGAAATACTGAGCGTTCGTCTCAAGTTGCGCCATATTTTTTGCACATCGAAATATAGGAGTATTGTGTAAAGAACCACACAAAAAAAATTCTATGAAAATACTGCACGCCAAATTTCATGGATGCCGCATAAAGGTGGTAATATTTTTGAAGATCATACCTGTGTCACCCATATCGCTTTCCTTTACTAATTCATCTGGCTTGAAAATAAAAAGCGTCATGTGAGGATTTCTTTCTAGGGGGTTCGAGACCACAAAACTACACATTTTTTATGGTTATTATGGTGAACATAATTTTCAAAAGTCTTTACTGTAAACAGCATACAATAATATTTGCTTGCTTAGCAATAATTGAGCCAGTATCGCAGTTTTCATTTTAAATGTCCTGGCATTGAAGTAGATGCCAGTGTTCGCATCTGAGAAATTTGTGGGTATAGCGTTAAAAAATTCACTGGTATTACTGTTCTCTAGCTTTTCTACTTTATCATAAATGGATGAAAGCAATCCCTCGTTGACAAATCGAACACAGATTGTAATGAAGGCCTAAATATGCAATGAAGAAAATCAGAATGAACGCACAGAAAAGGTGGCTTATTTCCCGTAAGCGAATAGCTGATTTTCTCACATTCGCGAACAATATGTTCTCACAGTTGTGTAGTTTTAAATTGGTATTTAATAACGTTTTCACCATATATTAAACTGAGCAACATCGATGATACTTGTAAAATCGTTGATGTGTAAACCATTTTTAATACTTACATATTATTGTATGGGTAGTGGAAATTACTTAAAAGACACTTCCTAGACATGTTTGTGTGTGAGGCACAAATCGAAGGGCACCGCTAACATGTGCGTATAATACAGAATCACCGCTTTGCGCAAGAAACCTAACAACCGTGTATGTAGTACTTTACAGTTATTATTTTTGGATTTTATTTTTCATTTTTTAAAGTTTTGAGAATAAAAGTGTAAAATTTTCTATCATAGTGTCATTTCTATTTACCTTCTGCTACAGTACAAGCATAGTAGATAAACTTTCAACGTATATGTAGGCTGCTATCAGTAGCGAATTTAGTATATATAATACATTATTTGACTTATCGCGGCCTAAATGTACGTTACAAGTTCAAATGCTATCCTTTTACTGTACCGGAAGATGAATAGAATTTACGTATTTTTAACTTTTCTTCTTAGAATAAGAAAAATCAACCAATATGGCGACTACATAGCTTTCCTTGTGGGAAATACGGTTTAAAGTTCAGTGCATTGTTTCTATCTGCGTAACTTTCGATCCGGTAGGTATTGCTTCATATACAGCAGTTCTTAGCCATTTTGAGAGGCTCGAAACTTATATTTCAAACCTAAAAGAACGTAGTTTGCTGTGTTTGTTATTTTTGTAGATGCACAGGTGTAATGATCGTTAAGAGTGCGTGGTACATAATTCAGTGCTAAAAGCATCGGTTTAGAATTTTAGGTTTCTTGAAGCCAATTTTCAAAAATCAGAAAACTAGCAATCATAGACAATAGTTTGTTAACTTTCTGAGTAAACATTTTTTCCTAGTAGTAACATATATCTGAAGAACAATCTCTGACGCCGATATATCGTACATTTAACTGTGGCGCAATATATCACGCTTAACAAATGCATCATTCTGGGTAAATATTTCTAATAAAATTCGCAAATATAATTGTCAAGGATTGTTGTTCTGTGGTTTTTCTATATTTATTTTCAGAAAGTGTAGATTTCAGCGCTTATTTATCCACCACGCGGCCTCTTTAAGTATTTTGGTTAAAAAAAATGAACAATCGCTCCTTGATGCAACACATTCCAAGGGCAGTTATGGAGGCAACTTAAAACACAAGATTTTACGCGCGTGTTTTGTCCGTCTATTATGTTTTTTTTCTTTAACCGGTTACGGGGTAAGTCTTTGACTCGAATAACTTCTCTCAAGAACTGAAGCTTGTAATTTCTTCCGTTTCCCTCCGCGCAACTCTGGAGAGGAGGGTGAATTCTGAAAGGGCGGATGAATAATGGTCGGGCGGGAAAGGGGGTAAAGATAAGGAAACGAAGTAGTAAATAATGAAACTCTATGCTCCCGTCGAGACAGGAGATAAGAGTGAATATCGTGGTTAGGCGCTTGCAGCTGGTTAGAAGACTTGTGCCGACCGAGATTCCTTTTAAATTACGACGTTACGAGGATCCTCTCAAAGAGTTTGAGCCATGACACCCACATGCGAAACAAAACACTGGCGAATTTCCGAGCTGCAATTCTAAACGACTGCAGAAATCAGTAAATCCATAGACACAAAATGTTTGGGTTTATATGTTGATTGCCAGCTGAATTGGAAAACACATATTGAACATATCGTTCCAAAACTTAGATCTGCATGTTTCGCTTTGCGTAATGTAGTAGGCATACTAAACAAAGATTCGGTGTCAACTGTATACTTTGCAAATATTTGCACTCTTGTGACTTATGGCATCATGTTTTGGCGTAACTCTTCTGACAGGAATAATGTTTTCCGTGTGCAGAAGAGAAATGTAAGAATAATACGTGGGAGAAAACAGACTGAATCTTGTAGACCCGTATCTAAAAGTTCCAAAGGAATTACCTTAGCTTGTGAATATATTTTATCACTGCTGACGTTTATCTCCAAAAATCAGAAGTTGTTCCACACGAACGAACACTTTCATCAACGTAACACTAGAAGTAAAAACCTTTTACACATTCCTCTTGTCAACTTAACGTTACGCCATAAAGGTCCTTCATACACTGCTTGCAAGTTGTTTATAACAAACTCCCAAGGCACCTGCAAGATGCGTTTTTATCAAACACGAAACTGTTAAAAAATCTCCTTAAAGATCCTTTTTACCCAGTCGATGAATATTTGTGTGTATCTGTAACTGTGTAGATATTTATTTAAGATATTCGTTGTGGTTTAAGATTCTGTTTTCGTTTCTTCTCTTCCTTTTTTATTGAATGTGGATACTGTGAAGAATGCTAACATGAGCTCGCGTATCATCACGAGCCCGAACTGACAAGAAAAATGTTGAATTTCGCTCTATTACTGTTTGCTTTTAAATGTATATCGTATGTAATTTATTCATTTGATTGTATATTGTAAACATGACTTGTCCGATATATTTGTGCAAGAATGTACACAAAAAAGATCCTAGGATGCAATAAACTAAACTAAACTTAACTAAACGATTGCCAAACGGACCAGAGTTTGTCACATCAAAATAAACTAACATATGTGGAAGTTCCAGAGTCACACTGTAATGGCTAAGTCAAATAATTTTCCTTATAGTTTTTATGAGCGTCTAAATATCGCAAATTCCATCTTATTCATCTAGCTACAACTTTGTCACAGAATTTAATTGACGTGTAGCTAAATAATTTCACGGAAATAAAAACACTCATCCACTACGTGAAGTAACATAATTATTTACTGACAGTAAAGTGACTGCATGGTTTTAAGACCACTTCAGACATTGTCAGGCGTAAAAGGTTAGGCAATTATGATCAAAACCTTATATAATATTACAATAAATTTTCACGTTACCCAACAGTTTTACATAAAACTCTCCTTTACATAGGGGAAACGTTACAACCAACCGAATGAGTGACCCTTACAAGGTTTAATATCTACACTTCAAAGCCGATATTACACGATACTTGCTGCCGTATTTAGTCTTGTAAACGCTTTTATTAGGCGGTGGTTAGGCCCGGTAACCGACCACCACACAAGCCCGATCAAAAGATGTATTTTAGCGGTTGAATTGTTTACAAGCTGTTAGCAAGCGTTTGAAAAGACTGCTTGCATTACAGAAGATCTCTAAAATGCAATAATTTAGTGAGCAGAAATGGCTACCACCATTGAGGTACCATACTATGTTGTTGCTAATGCCGTATTATGACTATAATTGGACTGAATAAGGCAAAACACTTCTTCACGAATATGTCTGTTGGAAAATGGACTACTCCCACTTTATACACATGTACAAAACGAAATTGCATTATGCAGCAGCGTTAAACGAAAAATTAATATTGCGTAATATTATTTAAAAATAACTTTTTAATCTCGTCCATATTGCGCTTTAATATAATTTGTTTTGATTTAAGATATATTCGAGATAAAACAGGAAATAATGGTAAAGGTATACATCCTGTGAACAAACTCTGAAACCGTCCTCCTGCCTCGGTTGCCAGAAACGTGCAAACACCCTCAGCCAGTTTGCAGCATGTTTGCAAACACCACTGTAAACAGGAGCGCTAAAACGCTCTGTTCACAGAATCCGCTACCAATTCAACCACTAAAGATGTTATTATATGGCAGAAACTTGCATGCTAGAATGTGACACGAATGATAGGTGTGCAAAACGTGGTAATAGTAATTATCTAGGCTAATTTAAAACAAGTTTATGGTTGCGTCAGGCAGACTTGTTCAACTGGAAACATTACATTCGTCTCGATTATATGTATTTCCAGACTACAAAAATTATAACGCAAAAGTAAAATGGTGATTTTTTAAATGTTAAGTAATTGATAATTGCTTATGCAACAGTCTACATTTAACCTTTACGAAAAATTTACAATTTGCTTTAAAAATTAACGGGGTCGGACGCTTTTATTTTTTCGAATGTGGGAATTATGCCGGACGATGCCGCTGGTCGGTAGGTTTTCTCGAAGATCTCCCGTTTCTCCCGCACCTTCATTCCGGCGCTGCTCCGTACATCATGTCACCCCCTCGCCAGTGTTAAAGCCCTAGATGTTAAGTGCTGGCCAAAATATCGTCACTATTCACGCGCATTCAAAATTTAAAAATAAATAGATTAAAAACTTGTAGTTTTGAACACATGTTTTCATAAATATTTAGATTTCGAAGCAGACACTTCCACGATATTCGCACGTAGATTATTGTGGTTGCTAATTACTAAGCAACAATAATTCATATTAATTTTTCTTTAATCTAACTTGCTCAAGCTTTACGTATATTTGCGTACCTCGAATCAGTAGTTTAAATCTATAATGTCACTTTAGTTTGTATAATACTTATTTTAAAGCCGTTAAAATGATTTTCAGCTTCACGAGAACAAGCTACAACATTTTCTGAGAGGAATGCCAAATATTATTTTACTGCGCCAGAGCTCATTCGACGAAACTCCGATAAAGAGGAATATGAAATATGCACATTTTCTCGTGTAACGTGGTAGGTCATTCCTGCTAAAATACGTATAATGCGTGCTATGGCATACGAAGAGCTTCTTTGGCATTAGTTTAATCAGTTTGATCTCGCTCTTAATGTACATACATTTGACAGGAACGTGCTCCGAGAGTCCCCTGCAGCAATTAAAATACTTCAGTACATCATATGACTGATTTACGATTTTTTTTTCTGTTGGGCCCGAGAAAAAATTTCGTTATACGTTATGAAAACCCACACTGAAATCCTTTCAGTTTTTTGTACTTCTGGTGTTCTGAAGTATTAAAACAGTACGTGGCCTGGCAGACTTATCAGAACAATGAGCACGAAATCAATCAACTCGAAGTGCTACGCGGATATGGAAAAATATTTCTTTTCCCAAGAAATAAAGAAAAACAGTTTTTTAAACCAATCAGACGTCTTGGACTCGAGCAGAAAAAAAGGGGTGTAATGTATCAAAACGTCGCATGCAAAGCAGATTAAGCGTAAGCAGAAATTTCGTATTTAGAGGGCCGGAAAAAATGTATGGCTGAGAGGAGAGAGCGACGCCGTGGGCGAGGATAGAGAGAAAAAATGTAAAACTGAGAGGATTGACTTTCAAATGTCCAATATATTCTCATTGCGGGCAGGGCTCTCGGACCAACTCTTCTTGAGGCAAACGGCGATGGTAGAGTTGGCTGCGGCCAGTATTACATGAATATGAATTGCTGGTCGGATACCACCGCACCGGTAACTTCCATCCATCTTCGTTCCATTGCTGGTTTTTTCCCCTTCCTTTGTAATTACGAGTTGCGAAATTCCTTTACTTCCCGCCAGATTTTTCTGGCGAAATTTCATGAGGCAATTTTATTTTTAAACCTGTTACTTTGCAGACTATCCCATGCAGAAAAACCAACGTGCTATCTTTACCGGACTACACATTTTAAGAACTCAGCTTTGATGTGTGTGCAGAATAGCTGAATATTTACGAGGGTAGCAAGTCGTCACGCTACGTAAAAATTTTAACACGACTTTCTAGGAATCGGTCTGTGATATTTGCCCGCACGTAGCAGTAGTTTGTTGCTCTTACTACTAATTAAATGTCTGGAAACTCAGTTGACAAAAATTTCCTTTGTGGGATTACGATCGTGTACGTAATAAAACCTACAGTGGTACAAGAGAAATCTCGGCTAATAACAGAAAGTATTTTGTGTACAGAATTTTTTTCGAAACACAAAATTAAATTGTTTTATGTTTTATAACCTTTAGCATGTGGCCCATGACATCTAATATCAGCATAAAAATTGCATTATTGTTGTTTTTTTTTTTTTTTTGGTGTCTGTTACCGCAGTATGCAAATTTTTTTTTTGACGTGTCTTTACGGGGATACTATGCATGTAGGATAATGATTGAGGCATCTTTTAACGTCTGCAGTACGAACAGTAATTCGTAAAAATACAAAGTTTTGAATTTTTCACACTTAAACGGTCTAAATCAAGATGTTAGCCTTGATACGCATTTAAATTGATGCGTAAAATAAGTATCTGAAAAGAGCTTTAAACCATGCACTTGATAAGGAGACTTGAATAGTTTGCTGGATTTAGACAGAAAATACTGATTGAGCAATCCTCGTCACGTGACTCAAAAACTTACCTCATTCCAGCAGGATACTTAATATAATGTCTATAATAAGCATGTTTAGAAACCTTGCTTAAGAGAGCATGGTATATAATTCAGTGCTAAAAGCATAAGTTCAGAAATAAAAGTTTCTCGAAGCCAGTTTGCAAAAATAATAATAAAAAAACGTAAATCCTAGACATATAGTTTTACCAACTTTCTGAGCAAAAATTAAAGTATATCTGAAGAACAATGTCTGACGCCGGAATCTCGTACTTTTAATTGCGACGCGAGAGATCACTCTTAACAAATGCATCACTCCGGGCAGATGTTTGCTCATTAAGTTGGCAATGCTTTTCTGCAGTTTTTCGATATTGACTTTCAAAAACGCGTAGATCTCAATTGAAGAATTCAGCTCTTATTTGTGTACCACGCCCTCTTAATTTCAAATTTTGAAACTGTTTATATATTTCCGCTTGTATATGTAAATATTTTAAACACACTTGATATAAATACTGAAAAATGTTTTCTTAAAATTTAGCGCTGGAAAACAATAATAAAATACAACAAGCCGAACATACTCCGTAGGCAGAAAAATCTCTCTTCACCCACATAACCGTTTTTATTTGCCTTCGGATATTGATTTTGGTGTTTTTATTATAGACCAATGTGATCACGGGATATCTCGGAATTTAAACCTGGACCTCAATTTTATATAGGCCTGCACAAACACTGTGAAAACTGATTTTTGGTTACGTTACAATTGTAAACTAATTTTGGCGAGAGGGACTAGAAGAAATAAAGAGTTTGCTCGAACAGTGATGTCGAATGCGTTGCGTTGTGATCGTAGAACTTTTCTTACGAACCTGTTCAACAAACGCGAGTTGTGCCAATGTACGAAAATAAAACACACATCGGACAAAGACGAAATGTCATTTTCAAGACACCGTACTCATTAAAACCGCTATTTTTAAACCCTCCAACGTAGATGAAAAGTTCTTGACAGACTGCGGTAGTTAAAAATGTACTAACTTGGTGTGTATGTGAAACTCAGATGGAGCCATGCACATAACTTTGTATTGTCAGCGGTTCAAGAGGTTTAGTGAAAAAATGGGTCAACGGGAATCAGCTCGCTAATTCAGCTCTTTGCTTCTTTCAGCGACGTGGCATTTTATGCTCTTTTTCCAGATTGCCTGTATAGCTCCGTCACTTCTGAAAAGGACATATAAATATTTAATTTTTGTTGAAAGTTTTGTAATAATTTTTGCTCCTCATAATGATCTTGGCTCTCATGGTAGTACGTGACCTATAAATGCTGTTATTATTTCTTATAGCTAGAAATCCCTGTTTTGCGCGAAAAAAAATATTTTGCTCCAGTTTTTTTCAGTGGCTTACGTGCGCACCTGCAATTGTGCTTGATGTTTATTGGCAGCGTGTCTATGCAAAGAGCCGTATCTTTCTTTAATGAGCCAATTACAATAACGTTCCTGCAACATCGCACGTCTGTGCGCTATAAATCAGAATCTGTGGATATTTACTGATAGACGCTGATGGCTGGAGCAGTTTTAACAAATTGAATCAGTGAGAAATTACTGTGAAATCGGTTACTATTCACTGATTCCGATAAAAAGTGCTAACATTCCACAGTTAATTAATGAATGTCCACAGATTTTCCAGAACTTTTTCACTGATTCAGTTAATGAAAACTGATCTTTGAAAACAACTAAAAAAAAAAAAAAAACGGCGAATATTCGCAGAATCACTTGTGAGATGTTGGCACTCTTAAAGAAAATCAGTGAATATTCACTAATTAAACAGTAACTATTTTAACTGATTCTAATTGCTGAAACTGCTTCAATCATCAGTGTGAATCAGTGGATTTTAACTAATTCAGATATAGAGTGTGATTTGCTTGTATATTCCCAAGGCTCGTGAGAGTTAAAATATCCAATCACTGACCACGAAGGAAAAACTGCATATGAGCAGTAATGCACTGAAACAAAGTGGGGCAAAATTCTTTTCGCGAAAAACAGAGGTTCCTACTAATAGAACGCGCAAAACCGCTCTAAGGTGAGCGGTGGCCTGAGGACTGCGTTTCAGAGCATAGGGTAGACTCAGGAGATATCTTTGCAGTTAAATTGACCTGTCAGAACTATCACAGAGCTAGTTTCTTGGTAACCGCTATCGAGCCCAACTATCACAAGGCAAGACGACAGTCCTAATTAGTGCAGGAACAATCGACAATCTAAAATGTCACTCAGGCGATAGTAACGAGTGTGACTTACCGCCGTCAGACAGAATTGCAAATTAACGCTTTCTACTTTTGATATATATTCTGCAACGTATTTAACTCTAAATATTCTTTCGTTTAAGTAGTTTCAAGTATTACTAGACTAGTTCACGTTACAACATAATTCATTGACGTATCTGTCGCATCTGTAAAATTCATTTCGCTGCTTTCTTCGAATGAAATGTGTGCCAGCGTATGAAAGCAGTATTGGCTAAATGACGTTCGTGTGGATCCACTCCTGCTTTTTTTCTTTTACCAAAACTCTGTCAACATAAAGCGGAAAGTATAAACAAATATTCTGTTTACATGTTGTCAGTTAATTATGTGGCCTTTATTTTAACTTAACCATTTTTTTCGAAGACCAACACCACAACGCTACAAAATTGCAATTTTTAAAATGTTTGTTGCAATGGGAGTTTACAATTTCAATAACTTCTACACAATGACAGTTTTAATGAATCATTAAATTATATATTACACCTCCAGGTGAACTATTTTGTCCTATAAAATTAATTATTGCAATACCAAAAAAAATTGGATTAAGTTGAGACATGAATAAACAATACAAAATTTAATTATGAAGTACGTTAGTCCGCATAGTCTAGTATTAAACAAAAATATTTAAATCAAATTACCTAAACATTATATAAGGAAAAATGTTGGTTGTCCTTTTATATTCTATGTTCTCTTTTAAGAAAACCTCGGCATTTCAATTCAAGATTTTAGTGTTACGTACCACACCCATTTTACAGTCATATGAATTCTTTATTTACAATGATTCTGTTGTGCATATTTTTACTGGGGTGGACATTTTATTACATTCAGTTTGTAACCTTGTACGGATGAAGTATGTTAAGTATGTGGCAGTGCGTGGAACTCGTTGGTTCGGATACCTCGCATTTCTCCGTGCCGTGCACGGGAGTGATGTCAAATCGAGTTTCCATCGGCGGTCGCTTGGCGGCGCGCGATTGGAATGCCTCTCTCTTCGACGTTCAAATACCAGCACCCTTCCTATACTTCTAGCGGGTATTTTTCGTTCTCTGTGTAAACAAACCCCGGTGGGCTTGTTTATGGGGTTTCTTTGTCGCTCTTCGTCTGTTGGATTGTTACCCGTTGCTAAGGTGCAAAAATGTTCATTTCATCCCTACAATAGCGTAGCATATGCCCGAATCATGTTACTGAAATCTTCCTAAGCTTCAGCTGCAGGCAGGGCCATTTTATAGGAATGTGAGACTCGTAGCAACATAAATTTGAAGGCGTCCCCCTCTTTTTAGACGTAGTGATAATGTGTGCTTATATGCCATCATACTTTCCGGACACGGTGGCTGCGTTGTAAGCGCTCTGACCTAAGCAAATGTTGGATATCGATGACGTCTTTAGAGTACTGGTTACAACTTTGTCTATATTGCTTTATGTGTGGTTATAAATTCTAATGAAACGTAAAAATCTTTCTCAAATTTTATCACGATGTCAATATCTAAATACATAAGACAATTGATATGCTACACAACTAAATGAAAAATGCAGTTCGTAAAGAAATTATTGTTGTATCAGGTATGATAAAGATGCACTTTAAAAATAAAAAATTTATTTAACAACAGCAATCACGGTGTAATTGGAACTAATGTAAGCCGACTTTGCCCCCCTTACAAAATGGTTTGGAACCAGTACTGCTGGCTCATGAGAAACTTTACCCATTTCATTTTATCAACGTTTTATTATCTTCTGAAATTTTCATGTTACAATGTCTCCTCTTCCAGTAGTACTTCACCCTCCGCACTATCATACAAAACTTGAACTATAAAACAGGGCCGTATTTAGAAAGTGCAAAAGGGACGTTTGCCCCCGGACCTAATATTCAATGGGGTTTCATTTTTTGGATTAAAGATAAAAAGTATTTATAATAAAGTAATGGACATTTTCAAAGTAACACTAAACAGTGATGATTGTTATGATGTGTGTGTACTTAAGAAAAGCCTATTCCTTTTAAGTGATAAGTAATAAACTATTTTAATCCAAATGTAAGGCCCTCTAGAACGCAAGGGTTCGGCACAAATGCCCCCTACCCCGTCCTAGACACGACCCTGCCCGAGGAATACCGGGTCTGTTAACACGCATTTTCTTTTGAAATTGCTGCTTGAACACCTTTGGAATTGTGCTTTGTTTCAAAATTTATTTATTTATTAGATATTCTATTATTCCAAGATAAGTAATTCATGCGAAGTTATGAAAGGATCATTTTCTAAATAAGACCTGAAACCAAGTTAGTATATCGTCTCCTCCTTTTTCATTTTGTTTTGAATTATATTTATTTATTTTTGGTCCAAACTTTGGACAAGTGGAATTCTATAATTTAATTATTAAATAAATATGAACTCGACACTTTCTTACTTACTGAAATTGACATTTTTTGCAATTTATATAATTTGTATATTTGTTTTTGAAAAAAATATAAATTATTAGCACAGATTGCGATGTCGCCATTCGGTTTCCCATTATCATTCAAAATCATTCTAGGCAAACTCAGGGATGACTGCTCTCTACATATCCGAGCCTTCGACTCCATCTGTAATTATATCGATCCTGACGAATCTGTAAGCAGTTTCTAACCACAAAATACTCTGTGTATGGTCTTGATTTAGTCTACGAAATTCTTTTCAAGGAAATGATGCTCTAAAGTCTCATGTACAGAATTTCCAATTCTCCCGTATTTTCAGATAATTTACATAAATTTTTGTGTTTTCATGCCCAAAAATCTGCCTCTTTTACTATCTGAGTTTTTCTGGAAGATAAGTAATAAAAAAATCATAGTGTATTTAACATCTATGCATCATTGTTGCGTACGTAAAAAGCAAATGAATTCTTATATCATAATTCGTATATATGTATTTTACTTGCTTACTGTTTGCAACCATTACGTCGGCATTTCTAAGTAAATTTCTGGCAACCTGGGCGAAGAATAATAGTGTGGCTAGTTGTGAGACTTCCGGTTAAAACTTTAACAATGATGCAATCTTAAATCACTTACGTTGTCGGAAAGTCATTTCTGAATATTGTGTCATTGTCATCTCTGTACACATTAGGTTCAACTATAGTAATATACATCATGACCGTATTGGTATGATAAAGAAATTCGTTCCTTATTTGAAGTTTTCAAATGTGTTAAGATAAACGTTGTAACTGACATAGATTTGTTTGGTTGGCGTGTACACTAGATGCTATATAAAATCATTGAACTAGTACAGTTAAATATTCCAGACATAATCTGTTTAGGGTTGTGAATACGGGAATATCTACTGTGTATATTTTCAGCAATGCGTGGTACATAGATAAGTCCTAATTACCTTAATGTAAACTTGCAACTTTGTAGAAAGAAGTATTGTATTTATGCTGTTTTTGCAATTTTAATTTTTTAAATCCTGAAAGGGGACAGATATAAAACCGTTGCATAGAAATGTTGGAAATTATTTTTTAAAATGTAGCTTAATTTTTTTGGAACATAAGTTTATATAATTTTGGATAGTTATCCACATAATTAAATTTTCTTAAAGTCAATAACCAACCAAATTTACGAAAAGTTATTAATTAAAAAAATTTGAATACATAGTGCAAACAAATTCCAACATTTCTATGTAACGGTTTTGCGATATCTGCTCTCTGTCAGAATTTAAAAATTATTATTACTGAAATGAATAGCAATCCTAGAAGACTTTGTATTGGCGTATTTTTCGGACTCAGTGAGTCCGCGGTTAGCGCAGTTGTCACAACACTCTTCTCCCATCTAGACGACCTGGGTCGGATTCCCCGGAGGGGTTTACCCGGTTTTTTTTTCATGAGGAATCGTGCCGGAAAATACCGTTGGTCAGCGAGTTTTCCCCGGGGATCTTCCGCTCCCTCCTCCCGTTCCAATACTGCGCCACATTCACCTCTTGCCATCCTTCACCAACTCATAATACCTCGATGTTGAGCACTGACCAGGGGCACAATCTTCGACGTCGAAATTCCATAGATCTGACTCCAGCGCAAAAAAAAATATATATATATCGTTCTTAACAAACGAGTCATTTTGTCAAAATATTCGGTCTGACATTCGATCAAACGTGTTACCTAGGATCTCCTTTTCCTTTTTGTGTGTAGTGACTATTAGAAGCCCGTAGATTTCGATTTACGTTTTAACGTCAATGTATTAAGATGTCTTGGTGGTGAAAGTATTTGCCGCTGGAAAACTTCCCAACGTTGCCCGTGGTACGTCCGATCGCTGTCACTGTATTCAAACATAGATGCTCCAAAAGATCCATGTATTAACCCGATGGAAGAACTTCATGCAGGCTTTGAACTCCCTTATACGACTTGGCAAGTCATGAATCACCTAAATATAGGTGAATGCCGGTGTAAAGAGGTAGGGCTGTAATAGCACTGATGAGCGGTGTGAATCTGGCGATCTACAAGATCCTTAGACGACTTAGATACAGCAAATAACCAGGCTATTCAGGCTGCTACTATCTGGACTGAATTTAGAATTTTATTATCTGTAATACCTTGGTGGACATCACGGTGACATATTATACTGTATTATTTAATATGTGGACTCTGTTAACTAAGGTAAGGTAAGTGCACTTTACGTCTCGTCGACAGCGAGGTGTTAGAGACGGGGATACACAACTTGGTACATTGAGAGGAGCTAGACGAGGAGTCAGCAATGGCCCTTGTTAAGAAACCATCCCAGAATTCGCCTGGAGTGATTTCGGGAAACCATGGAAAACCGAAATCAGGATGGCCGGATCCGGGGATCGAACTCGAGTCCTCCCGAATGTGCGAGTCTAACGTTTTACTGCTGCGCCATCTCGCTCGATTTATGTAATTTAACTAAGTTTGTTTTATTATTGGAAAATTTTCTCACTTAATAATTTTATTGTTCCTATAGTATGATGTCTTTTAGACAAGAATAAATTGATTTTTCATGTCTTAGACCCTCTTACGTCCACTCACAAAAAACAATAAATAACTAGGGACGTGAAAAATTCGCGTTTTATTTTACACACACGCTAGAATTCCAGCAACTATAAGTTCCTGTCACTTTCGCAGTTGGCCCTTCACATATTCCCTGGAAGTCTCTGAACCAATAATAACAATATACCTTAACATGCCCCATACCACTGAATCAGCGAGCAGCTAATGAACAGCTGTTGTCTGCTTGAATACACATATATTCTTCGAAACTCAGCGAACCCGCGAATTTTTCCCGTCTGAATAAATAAGCTATAACTAGGGACATGCAAAGTTCGCGTTATTTTCTGAAAGCCGACTAGACTCCAATTGACTATACGCTCGTTCGACGTCTCCCGCTGGCTGATATTGTCGTGACTTCCCGCGAAGAATACTTACACGGTAGAGAGGCCAATATCTGTACAGACGTAACACACTTAAATGACAGCACATAACAGTTCGATGCCAATTGAATCGCAGATTGCGCTCTGTTATGTATAGGAAAGTGAAGTTTAGCGTGCTACCAAATGATAATGCGAATTTTGCATGTCTCTAGTTATAACTGAATGACAAAAAACACACGCCTTGATAGCGGTAACTCCAAGTTTTTATCCAGCGTCGGCACCTTACTGATCGGAATGCAGGATATAGCCGTGGAAACTGGCGAGAGACTCCAGGTTGTGCGGCCCATTAGCGCTTGTTGCGTCTGGAAGAAAGTAAAAGCCATTGTCGGCGGTGGGAGCATGATCGACCTTGTTCTCACCTGGTGTTACGTCACGATACTGCACTAGTTTCGCTAGCTGACTACACGACCTGCTGTCTTCCGTGTTGTCAGTCAGCCGACGTTATTGAGAAGTTCTCAAGCGGAAGACAGGCGCCAGTTAAAAAGCCTTGCGAAAAGAGGTGATGAATCAAGCGATGAGCGGAGAAGATAAGGCCTTAGAGCACGCGCACTTTCAAGTCCCAATCTCGCTCGTTGTAGTCAAATAGCACACCAAAAGTATCTGCAACTAAATGTTATTACGAGAAGGCACTAGATGTTAAACTCCTGTACATGTTAATTACTTTCGCTATTGGGTCACTGTTACTGAAACTCTTCATTGAGGGCTGTGAACCAATAGCAGACCTGTATGAAAACTGTCAGTGACTCTCGCACTACCTTGTAGAACTACGTAGTCGCTCACTGCAGCAGATGCCAATATACAAGTAGCTGAGGACAGAGAGTACACAGAACTGTGGAGTCCAGCTTGCTGGTCGTTGAACCCGCGAAATTTCCGGGTCTCTAGTTATTGCTGCACGTATCGAAAGCAAAATTATTGAACTGCAGATTACACTATGTATACTTTCCTCCTTTACCTTCAGGACACTGAGCGCCGAAGCCCTGAAAATACAATTTTCAGCATGTTGACTATGTCTTATCTCTTTAATGGCATGCGATAAGACTAATGTAAAACGTAGCGTGTATAGGACATGGCTATTTATCTCTCTTGGAAAAATACTGTCTTCTCAGAAGAGTTATTTACGGAGATAACGAGCATACGCTGCAACACCGAATTTAAAGAAAACATTTTGACAGCGACCATTAGGTCATTTCGGGGCCTCGGTCGGCACAGCAGCAACGACGACCAGGGATCTATTCTCGCATGTGGGATTGTTGCCGGCAGTTGCCGTTGGGCCGGCGGGTTTTCTCGGGGATGTTGTGTTTCCCCCATCCTTTCATTCTGGCACTGTTCATCACTCCCCCATATCATCTTCCACCTGCGGCAAGAACTTTGGCATAAGAGCCATAATCCCAATCGTGCCTATATCCTTGGTGGGAGTGGTCGGAGAGAGTGGGTAGTAATTTCGCGAATTCACTTGAGATGATTAAAAATTCAGAATCCTGAAAACGTTAATTTCTTTTGCGACTGGGTCATTGTTAGTAAAAGTCTTCCTTGACAACTGTGAACCGGTAGCTGACCAGTATGAAAACACTGTCTGACTCCACGCTGCTTTGTCAGTTGTACAACTGGCCACTCACTGGAGCAGAACCCAATGTACTAGTAGCTGAGGACATAGTGTACACACAGGACTAAGGAGTCCAGCCGGCCGATCATTGAATCTGTCAAATTTCCGAGTTGTTATTCATAATAATAGTAATAATAATTATTTATTTGATATTTCAACGTGCTCTTGGACAGCACGAGGACCTGTTAGAGGTACACGAGGGAAGAGTGGAGGAGTCGGCCATGGCCTTTTTAGGAAACCATCCCAGTATTCGCTTGGAGCAATAACGGAAAACCCAGAAAAACAAAAATAAGGATGACCGTAAGTGGGAATCGAACCCAGGTCATCTCGAGTCCGAGGCGACTTATTTTACCTCTGTTCCACCTCACTCGGATGTTAATAATAATAATAATAATAATAATAATAATAATGATAATAAAAGCTAGGCATATCAGTGAACGAATCCCTACAACATAGCTGAAAACGGGGTTTCAGGTCACCGTACCTCAAAATGAACTAATCGGATGTATGCGAAACTCTGGCAGAAACGTGTATGGAAAATCGCTGCTAGACTTTCCACTAGGTCACCGCCTAGAGTCAGAGCGTAAAACCGGATCGGCGGGAATCTTGCGCTGAGCTCGTTGTGGCGATGCATCATTTAATGCGCGCCTCGAGGTCGCCCTTATAGCGTCGCCACTTCTGATCTTTTAACGCGCAGGTAGGCGGCGCCCTGAATGGCGGAACCATAGCGAGTGTTTGATCGTTGTCCAACGACGTGATACTTGTAGTCACTCTGCAGCCAATGAAGCATAGGCGTAAAAGTAATTATACACGGGACGTATCGTGGATCAGGGGACCTATTCTGTAACCTTTCCAGTCTCTTATACGATATCCATACTAGGACAGTTACTGGGTAACTATCTTTACGACGAGAATTAGTATTCTGTAACTATACCCGCCGTACGGTAAGTTGTTACTTTTAGAAACGAACTGTTGAAAAAAAATTACTAGGAATACGTACGTTATTACCATACAATTATGTCAGAAAATTAAAACTCAGTACGGTGAAATAAATAAGTAAATTTATTTTTGTTGTTATACGTCCGCGAGTATGAAAATAGTTCGTAATGATATTTTAAAAGCGAGTTAAACACGTCTGTTATACGATAGTTGGAAAATGGTTGGGTTGTCGTGTATGTAGAAATAGTTCTGTATATTATGAACCGCGGCTAAAATATTGAAAATCGTTTAGTATAATAATATGTATATAATGTGTTAATATTCAGGAAATGGAAAAAAAAATTGTATTTACCTTTATAATATATTACAATATGTTAGAGGTGACGTAGTTAGTGGCGGCGGATGAACAATGTACTTCGGCTTGCAGTGCAGCCGTCAGCCTGGCAATGTTGTTGTTGACTTTGGCGGAAGGATACCGAGTATAGGTGTGAAAACGTACCCAAGCTAGAAGTAGGGCTTCCAGACAGTATCAAGTTACCGTACGGCGGGTATAGGCTACTAATGGCGCCGCGACGTTTTTCAAACGTCTGGTGACTCTCTTTATGTAAAGATCGGGTTTTAGGTTGTTGTTACGAGACAAAGTTCAAGAAAATGGCCGTCATGTTTAAGGTTTGTTCTATGTCCGTCCTCGTTTGAGAACAAATCCGATTTAAATGTTGTTCGGAAGGGGACCGAAATACATTATTTTATTTCCCCTAAAATAATGTAATACATTTCGTAAATTATAGATATGTGTATTTCAACTTTGACTGCAGACGAAAACAAAAGACTCAATACAACGCTCATGCTGTTATCTCTAGGCCGGAGATTCTGACATAGAACCAGTGCTGCTATCTTTTGTAAGCGCATAATATTGTCTTTCTACTACAGACGAGTTGATGTTATAACTTTCGAATTTCTAAAGAGGAACAAATAATTGTCATTTATTTTAAAACTAAATTTAAAGTGGTCATTCAAAACACGCTGTAGAAAATTTAGTAAGATTTATGAAGGATTTCATAGCACGTCCTATAGTATTTCGAAGCATATTGATATTCTGATATAAAGACAGTCACTATTAACTTTCTTAAATGGCGGTTGCCATTCACAGGTGACGATTTTTATGAGAGGTGAAGTTGGAGAATAGACCCTCCAGGTCTTGTCGTTTGCATGCCGTTATAATTTAAAAGATTCTGTAACCCTCCTAACCTTCGAAATCCCAGAACACAGCGTTTCCTCGTCATTCTGCGGATTCTTGCCGAGTTATCGACACCCCGAGCTCTTTTGTTATTCACTGTAGATCTGCTGCAATCAGCTCTCATCCAATTGTCTCCCTCAACCGTGGCAACTTGCTTCGGGGGACAGGAGAGGGTTGACGCTGGAGGGGAAGCAGAGAGGAAGGGCGTGACTCAACTTGTTTTACGGTTTTCCTTTACCAGGCTTCCGTGGGATCTTCTAGTCTGCGGCTTGAGCGCTCGCCTCTTGACAAATGGATGCCGGCTCGATTCCCGACTGGGTCGAGCAAGAATTTCGCATGTGGGAGTCGCGTCCTGAATATGCCGTTGGTCGGCGAATTTTCTCCGGGATCTTTCGTTTCCTCCATGTTTATATTGCCATCAGTACTGCAAGCAACCGAGTTTTTTTTCTACGCAGAAATTTAAATAAAATTATGTATATGTAAAAATAATGACATCTTTATTTATGTTGCGAAGTTAAGGCCACGTGGCCATGTCTACCAATTACTGACATTACATAGTCCGACTTATCGTTTTTAGAAATACAAATACTTGAAGATACATTTACAAACAGAAAAGGGAGAGAGAAATAGCAATAATATAATAAATAACAAGATTCGAAATTGATATATATTTTTAGCGTTATTAAGTTTTTGAGAGCAGGTATCAAAAATCTGTTTGGCGGTATTGTTCAAAATCGTGTTCTCTATGTTGGCTGATATTTTCAATGCAGTATATGCTACGATGTTAGCTAATTATGTAATTAGCGAAATTCTGGTAATTTGACTTTTTAGTTGAAACAATATAATTTATTTTCTTGGATAAAATTTGCTATTATAGCAAAGGCCATTGTTAACAAAACTGCGAAACACATTTTTTATATCTGCTTTCGTTTAAGCTTAAAATATATGTATATATAATTATTGGAAAAATTATAGAAAAGAAAAATCACGGCCTTAATGTAGTAATTTCGCACACAGATTTGAAGAACGAAAACTAATTATATAAAACTTTCAGTACTAGTTCACATACATTTTAATCAATTTTTTTTAAAGTAGGAGGTGGTATGCAATTTCTTATAGGGAATTTGTCCACAGACGAATGTATCTTAACAGCAAAGAAGCGTGAACGTAATATGCTTGACTGATAAGTACGTGTGTTTCAAAGGGCTCGCCTACCTGGCTGTTGAAAAATTGTTACATCTTGCTATAAATTAAAAATGCGCCTTATTTTTTTTAACCATGTTACGTGTTTACAAAGCATGACTCTACGAAAGGAAAACAAATTTCCGACGAGGGTCGTTGGAGTAGGCTACTATCAAAACATCGCGCGAATTCAAAACACCGATCCGACATAGGTAACAACGGCTTGTTTGCACAGTTATATTTCAACATAATTATAGTAACAATATTTGTACGAAAATACCCACGAGGCCTGAAATGAACTTTTCTGCAGAGATTCCAACAATATCATGGCATGGGCGTCACTCAGAGTTTCATAGTTCCTGTGGGACTACAGCATATTTGCGCGCTTGTTCAACGTCTTGTGTGTAAGAACTGAGTGACAATAGATGCGAGTATTAGTTTTCTCTTATCCCTTCTTCGTTTGTGATCCTCTATCGCGCTGCTGTAAAAAAAAATATTATTTGTGAATTTTGTGCAGCGGAAATGGTCAAATGTATTATGGTGATACTAGACTTGTAGTATAGTAACAATGCTCATATTTCGTTCGCTCTTTACACGCTATAGTATCGTAAGTATCCAATACTGTGTATGGGTTAATTACTTACATTTTAGGATGTTTTTCACAGTGTAGCTACAGGTACGTAGCTCCCTGCAAACAAGTAGATATTTGCTGGATTTTTAAAAATACTTTAAACATTAATTTAACATTGTCTGCACTGGTAAGGTGAAAATAAAATAAATTATTATTTGTTTTGAAAGTTAAGGACTTTATACTCTAAAATATAAAAACAGAAATTTTCCTTAATTTAATGTGTACACATAAGCAGTGTTTTGAAAATTTTTCTACAAAATTCAAATATTACACTCTAAGAACAATGGTTTTTAGCCACAACGCAATTTTTGCAGCGGAAAAGAAAAATTTTCTTTAAACATGAACTGCTACAAAGTTGTTGTTTGAAGTGTTCTGTGATGATAAGAAAAAGTATGTCGCTATTAAATGTCTTTGTAGCAAAGACGATAGTTGAAGTAGTTTTAAAGCAATGGTTGTATTGATATTTTTTCGCTACGAAGAAAAATATAGTTTCATAGAAAAATAAGTTTAATATATATGTATTTTTCTTTTCTGAAAGGAAAATAAGATTTTTGTGCCGGGAACAAAAAGGCCTCAAAAATTTAGTTATCTATAATATAAAATAAAAACGTTTACTTTGGGTATGAATATTATCATTTGGGTTATTTTGTGACAATTTGAGTCCAATCAACTCTTAACTCTTTAATCTTGAGAGTTCTATAGGCTGTTTCGAACCAGTTTGTAATAATTTGACATTTGTTTGCAGTATGAGTATGGCCAGTGTTTATTTTTAAAGAATTTTACACCGGAATGTTCTAATGTCTTACGTGTAGAGGGAGTGATTTTTAGTGAAAATAATTTTGCAACGTTATGTTTCAGTGCCTCGCGTGCACATCTGCAGTTCTGCTTCATGGTCAGTGATTGGCAGTTTTTAACTCTCAACATATTTGAGATCTACCCGCAAATCACAGACGGGTGGTGTCGCAGTGACGTTATTCTCATTGGCACAGTCAAATGGGTGACGCCTCTACACGAATGCACACTGCCAATAACTACGTACCAGAGCTGCAGGTGTCAACGTGAGGCACTGAAACAAAATGTTGCATAATTTTTTTTCACCAAAAAGCATTGCCTCAACATATCTGCAGATCTGCTCCTTGATCAATGATTAGTAGGGACATGAAAAATTCGCGTTTTCTTTTATTTAAACACAAGCTAGAATTCCAATGACTATAAGTTCCTGTCACTTTCGCAATTGGCTGTTGCCTTATTTGACATTCTCTGGAAGTCTCTGAACTAATAATTAAAATATACCTTAACGTGCCCCATACGACTGTATCAGCGAGCAGCTAATAAACAGCCGCTGTTTGCTTGAGTACACATATATAGAGCCACGATTTTATGGCGAAAAGATTTTTGCAACATTTGGTTTCGATGCGTTATGTGCACACCTGCAGCTCTGCTACATCGTCTGTGATTGGATGATTTTACTCTCACTTGCCTTGGCAAATTATAGACGTACAGACTGACAATAATCTTATTCTGATTGGTGCAGTCAAATGAGAAACGTGTCTGAACAAAGACACGCTGCCAATAACCTTGAAACTGAACTGCCGATGTGCACAGGAGACACTGAAACAAAGTGGGGCAAAAATCTTTTCGCGACAAAATCGTGGCCCTACACATCTATTCTTGGTGGCTAGCGTACAGGTCAGTGACACCTCTAATTTTTCCTGTTTCTAGTGATTACATATTTTAAACACTCACGTGTCATACGGTTCTACCCGCAAATTACAGGCTTGTAGTGTTGTAGTAGCCTTATTCTGATAGGAACAGTCAAATGAGAGTCATATATTCACAAAGACACACTGCTAAGAACCATGGAGCATTTCTTCAGATGTGTACGTGAGACAGTGAAACAAACTGAGGCTAAATTCTTCGCCGAAAGTTGGTAACCCTAGTGATAGGATGTTTATAACTCTCAGCGTATTGGTATTCTACCCGCATAGTCACGTATGTGTAGTGTCTCAGTAACTTTCTTCTGATTGGTGCAGTGAAATGAGCGACGCCTTTTTAAACAAATGCATGCTGCCAATAAAAACGAAGCGGAGCACCAGATATGTACGTCACTCTAGAAAATAATTAGTAAATTTTCCACACGTACGTACAGGAGCGCTAAGAAAGTAGGTATGGTGGAATAGTTTCCCAGACATCCAAGGTAGAACTCCTAAATGTTTTATAAAACAGTCAAATGTATACTGAAGTTACCAGACTTGTATTGTAATCTAACAACTGTAAAAGGTTGCATATTTACAAGGCGGAAGTATGGTAACTGTTCCACACTGCGTTTAAGTTAATTACTTCCTAAACATCTTAGGGAATTTTTTTACAGTGTATACATTTGAAGACCAACATGACCTTGATTTTAATCAAAATATTTACTTTCATATAGCCTTGTCGATGAGTTATGAGTACGGTGCAATCGATACACATTGTTTACTAAGTTTATTTATTCCTAGAGTCACTGACTTTGGTGAAAATAATTTAGCACTAACTTGTTTCACTGCCTTATAAGGAAAAAAATCAGTGACTATAAAAATAAGTAAACTTAGTAAACAATGTGTATTGTTTGCACCGCACTTAAAACTCAGCGACCAAGACCACATTAAAGTATATAATTTAATTACATTCACGGTTATGTTGGTATTCAAAAGTACTTACTTTACCGTGGTCAGCCTAGGCCTAAGTACGTACAGCGAGTGTCCACACCAAGTTTCCCAGCGTCTGAGAACAGCTGCTTTCTTAACGAACTTATAAAGTCTACAAATTGCAGGCAACGTAGTTGGCTGTCACTTGAGGGCTTGCTAACTGCTCGTAACAGCAAGCAGAACTTTATTGTTGACAGAGAACACACAGCTAATGGCCGTTGAAATTAGCGCAAGGCCATGGCAGCCTGTAGACGTTTGCCTCCCGTGTTTTATCTTCTTTGATGTAGTTCCAGTAGGCATACAGCTATTTATATGGAAAGGTAATTGAAATTAATTTAAGTGTTGATTATTTATTTATTGTTATTTAGATCGTTATTACGCGTGCATTTTCCCCTTCACGCTGGGAGCACAGTTTACGTTAGCGAATTGTTTATTCTGTTCTTGTACGTTACAAGGATTTATTATATATTTTTGTATGTGTATGTTTTATTTTTGTAAATAATGGATTTTACTATATTTCACAATTCTAAACAGTATGCTCTTGTAGTGAAGCATATAATAACATAGGCTAATATTTGTAAAAAAAAAAAAAGTTATGAGTATGTTGAGATTCACTGGCAAAATTTTTTCGAAAGTTCAATATCAATTTTTTTTTTTTTCAAAATATATATTCCATATTAAGGTACCTGCACCAAATATGGCCCGCGTAAGGTTCAAAAATCATGTGTGCCTAAGTCATTACTAGAGACATGCAAAATTCGCGTTATCATTTTGTAGCAGACTAAACTTCACTTTCCTATACGCAACAGAGCATAATCTACGATTAAACTGGCCACGAACTTTTGTATGTTCTCATTTACGTGTGTTACGCTTTACAGAGATTGGCCTCTCTACCGTGTAAGTATTCTCCGCGACAAGTCACGACAATATCGGCCAGCGGGAGGCGTCGAACGAGCCTATAGTAACTTGGAGTCTAGTCAGTTGTCAGAAAATAACGCGAATTTTGCATGTCTCTAGTCATTACTTATATTACTAATATAACACATGGATGATGTAAGACAGATATTTATGGATGGTTAGAGGCCGGAAAAATTGGCGGTTTGACTGACGTGTAGGATAGCATCCAAGGTATTTGTAGTGGATGTGATAGCAATTGTTTATTAGCTGCTCGCTGATACAGTGGTATAGGCCTGTCTTTAGTTACAGTTTTATTATTGGCTCAGGTACTTTCAGGAAGTGTCGAGTAAGTCAACGGCCAATATTGTGAGTGTGATACATACCTACTTTTTCTGGAACTATAGCTTGCGCCTGAAAGAAAACGCGAATATTTCAGATCTCTATGGATGGTGTATGTTCGTTTAGAAGACTAGTGTGTATCGATCCTACATCGATCTCGGCATTACCACATAATCGCGACTAGTGGGCCTTATTGAGAATTGCACTCTAAAAAATAGTTTGTAAATTTGCCACACGTGCGTATATAGGAGCGCTAAGGAAGTAGGTGTGGTAGAATAGTTTCCCAGATTCTTAAACTTTTTTATAAAACAGTCAAATGTATACTGAAGTTACCAGGCTTGAATTGTAACAAGTGTAATGTTCGTATATTTACAAGGCGGAAGTTGGGTAGCTGTCCCATACTGTGTTTAGCTAAATTACTTCAATATTTAGGAGGTTTTTTTTTACAGTATGGATAGAGAAGGTGATTTATCGCGGGAAAAGTTGACTGTTTGCTAGGCTTCAAAGTAATGTATTCATTTCTGAGACTTTTATTTCGTTACTGGCGTCCCTATTTGATAGGGCCAATGATAACTCTGGTGAACTACTACTGAGCGTCTGTGATTCGTCTATAAACAGCTAGACCGTACTATATAACCGCAGGACGCTACACTGATTTGCAGAATACGCTGCCAGAATTCATTCTCGCGATAAATCATCTTCTCTAAGTATGGACCATAGTCGGTACAGGTACCTTACAAATTCTTGTCAATTGTTCTTGACCAGTGGCCGAAAGTTCAGACCATTCGCCTCCCATCAAGGCGATCCGGGTTCGATTCCCGGCGGAGTCGGTCCCCGGATTTTCGCACGTGGGAATCGTGCTGGACGATGTCGCTGGTCGGCGAGTTTTCTCGGGGATCTCCAGTTTCCCCCGCCCTTTCATTCCGGCGCTGCTCCATACTCACTTCATGTTACCCCTCATCAGCGCTAAAGACCTCGATGTTGAGCGCTGACAAAAATCTCGAACTCACTGAAGCCTCGGCAATTTGTCCATTAGTTGCTACTTTACTCCCTGGAACAATGAACGAATAGACGGGGCTGGATTATGCATAGGACATTGGATTCTAACATTATGTTTATAGGACTCGAGCGTTTTTCTTCTCCTTTGCTATAGAAAATTTCCCAGTATATTAAATTACAAACTTTTAAAAAAATTTACTTTTACAAAAACGTTCTTTAGAAACTAGTTTCCAACTAACCTTTGTTTTTTGTAAGTTAACAAAAATATTGTAAGCTTTACAGGAAACGCTTGTAAATATACAAATATGTCGGTATATTTACATACATTGTTGTATATTTACAGATAATTGTTGTACAATTACAAATAAACTATTGTGCATTTTGCAACAATTGTTTGAAGTTTCATAACTTTTTTTTGGCAACCAGTTTCCAAGAAATTTTTTCGTAGAAGCACAAAATATTTTGTAAAATGTGACAGGCCGTCGAAGATATTATGTTTAACATCAAACATTCTGCTCAGACAAATATATCGCATTAGTCCTCACAGGTATTTGGAGAATTTAGACCACTATAATGACCTGGGACATTCTTGCTGTGGTGCCTAATGTTTTGGCATTTGTTTACAAGCTTTTTCTTGTTTAAGTACGAACGTTTGTTTTCTGTATAGCGAATGCATGAAAGTCGTTTTCCTACCAGCCGGTTGACAAGAAAATACTAACGTTAATATAAAAAAATATTAATTTGGTGACATGTGCCGGGTTGCACGACGGCGGAGCGACTGTCGACGGCAAATCGAGGAGGGCAAGGGTCATCAGATCGGGGTCAGATGTCACGGTGACAGCTCGCCGCGCGTAGAAAGTAAGAGTGACTGCGGTGACGAGGTATAGGAAGCGGTGACGCCGGTTATGTATTTTTTTTGTTTGTTGGTCTCTGGGAAGGGGGAGGGGAGGTGAGATGAAGGAGCGAATTACCGATGAGGAGGTGAAGGGGAATTAGCGGAGTGTATAAATGAAAGGGAGGAAATCGTGCGCAAGTCCTGGGTTCGACTCGGACCAGTATGACCGGTTCGCGAAAGTTACGGCCCGTCATTTTTCTCTTTTTACCTTGTTGACGCAACTGGGACACACGCCCCCTTATTCTCGCTTTCAACCGCTGATTTCCTACCTCACCCCCTTTTCCCTTGCCTCACTCCCTCCAGACACTCCGCAGAGAAGGTGTGATGTCGTTAGTCACAAGTTCTTAATAAGGGAGGGGGAAAACTCTAATGATTAGGATTAATTTGCGTCGGTGAAAGTGGAATGGTTTAAGCCGGTATGCAACGAGTTTCGCTGCAGATATGCTACATGCAAAGCCCGTTAGTTTAGTTTTACAGTGATTTTGAAAATACTGTATTTATTTTAAAGCAATACAATTTTCATATAGAAGAATCCCTGTATTGTTTTGTCACAGACATGCCATAATTTTTGGTAGCAATAAACCTCATCGTTGTTCATTTGCACCCAAAGTGTCATCAATTTTGTTACGAAAATAAGCCATAACGAAGCAAAATAATAAAGTTTTGCGAACGAGCAGTGCATTGTTCGGCAAAACGCTACATATAATCGCGCATCGTATGACTACTTATAGGCCGGTATTCCTAAACATCAGGTTCTACATAAGTACTACCATCTCAGGCGCTAGAAAGGCAACGGCCAGGCCATGATCCATAATTTATTTCAAAGAATTGAAAATAACTCGAATATCACTAACCAAATGCTTTAAAAAATTTTGAGACTCTGTACAGTCATGCGATACACAATTTTGCCAGAGAGTTTTTAAAAATAATGTACCGTTTGCTAGCAAAAAATGATTTTGCTTCATTTTGCCTTATTTTGACCACAATATAAATGATATTTCAGGGGCAATAATCTAAAAATCCCTTTGTTGTATTGCAATAGAAAAATTCATATACAAACGATGATATATAAGTGTTAAAACTATAAGATGAATTTTTGATATAATTAATTTGCGTTTAAAGAAAATATTTTCGAAAATCTAAGGAGCTATGCCGTAACGCGCGACCGTATTCCTAAGCGTCCTGAGATGGTATTGGATACGTCACGGATTATTGTTTGCCGCCGCCCCGTGTGAGGCTATAAGCAAATGAAAGGGCGACGCTGGGCAGTACTTTTATAAAGAACAAGTAACATATATTATCAATAGATATTTAACAAAAAACGCATTTATTTTTACATTTAAAACGTAGTGTATTTATTTTTAATTTGTTTTAAACTTGATGTGATCATAAATACAGTAAAATAGTTTAAAAATGATTTAATATTACTTTCGACATTCAAGTATTAAAAATAAAATGGAGTTCACTTTTTTGAAGTGGCTCTCTGGGTGGACATCTTTTGCGCATCCGGTTGTTATTTTTACAGATACGGCAGTCTAAAAATCACATTTTGGCCATTTTGAGGGTCCCGAAAGTTATGTTTTGAATAAATGTTTTGAATGTTTGAAGCTATAGCGACATAGTTTGAAGTGTATGTTTTATTGTATATATATATATGTATATATGTATATATATATATATATATATATATATATATATATATATATATATATATATATATATATATATATATATATATAATGCAGAGTTTCGTCAAAAAAGAATAGTCGCAACTCGCTGGAGCGCATTTCAACCGCTGGTAAAGAGTCCCTTCAAGGGCGTTCACGTGGCAAAAATGCATAATTTTATATTTGTACGACGTAGTATTAGTTTCATAGACGTTACATTTGACTATATTTTTTACTTGTGAAACTTTTTAGCTTTCATAGTCTTCCAATTAGCGGCATTTCAAAGTAAAATTTTGCAAGTTACGGGAACATACAAGTAACCAGAACCAACTGACTTACGCGAATAAAGTAATTTACACTGAAATGTCAGTGCTAAAAGATTTAAAATCACATGTGTAGTACTATGCTAAAAATATGAAATTGCCCCCATTTTTAAAATATAAATACAGTATGAATGAAAAACGCAAATGTCAGCTTTGAATATAGCATGTGTAACAAGTATGTTGAAATTCTGGAGAAAAAAAACTTAAGATATGAATTACGGTGCTAAAAATATAAAAATGGCCGCCAATTAACTTAATACACAAAGTCAAGTCAGAATTGTATGTAGTATCTGTGTGCCAAGTTTAATGAAGTTCTAAGGTATGGTTCCATAAATATTTAGCCTGATCTAAAAGTGTTAAAATGGCCACAATTTTGAAACCATGTAAAGGGCGTAAACGAAATACATAAAAATCAAGTCAGGTAGCTAAAATGTGAACAAGGTTTGATGAAATTCGGTCCACTGGTTCAATACTTTTTAGGGAGACACACACGACACGCACACATGCATAGAAATGTGATCTCATAAGCCTACTTTTTCCTACGGAAAGCAGGCTAATAATAGTGTTAGGGACACAGATTCATCGCGGGGAAATGGACTGTTTTCTAGACTTCAGTTTAACACGTCCACATTTCACGTTCTTATTTCATTATAGGCGTGTTCCCGTCTGATTGGGCTAGTTACATAAATCATCCTCTAATCATACAATGCGCAGACCGCTACAGTGCTTTTCAAAATACGACACGGAGGCGTGGTCTCCCTCCCTTTCATTTCTGACCTTTTATGTATAGTTTATCTGTAAAATATTTTAAAACATTGAAGTAGTATATTCAAAATTTTATGTTTTAAATAATACCATTTTGCACCTTATAAATTGCATATTCTTGGGGTAGGGCCCCCCGTACCCCTCCCATGACCCATTTTCAGTGACTCGGGGTGTGAGCATAGCTACTTTTTGGAAATTCCCCTCTTCCCCTTCCCAAAACCTAGAGCTGTATCCGCCTCTGGTGGTTCAAAAGATTCGTGTAACGAAATACATTGGCACGTAAAATTCGTGTGTTTTAAAATTATCTCTACGCCTGGAGTAAAAATTTTTATGCACTCGTTAGCTGATAACTGATAAGCGACGCCACAGTAAAATATGAGAATATCCGACACGCATATTTAGATAGAATACTCAATACTTGTATTTTTTTAATTCGACCAGGGCATTTTCAAGTATCGCTATAGGAATATTTATCTTAGTTTTTCTTTACTTGTGGTGACATTACAGTTATTCATTGATATGTTTAAGGCAGACGAAAATGTTTAGTTCGCCTAGTTAAATTATTGAATCATGTTTGTTATTTTAATGTTGTGTTTAAGTGTATATTGTAGTTATAGTTTTACTTACGTTTATCACACATATGTATGTTTCAGCTGTATAGATGTGGTCAAGTATAACAAAAGGCAAAAGCTTTAACTTCGCCACAAACAAAGTTCTGAATTAAAATAAACAATAATAAACACGTATATTTGCATGTAAGTTCTATAGAAACTATCGCGTAAAAAGCATCCCGCGCAAATCCTGAACTGAATAGGAGACAAAAATGTTTGTGGCAAAATATTGTGCTACGACATTTTATGTGCACTATGAGGCAACACTGCATGGATATCAGTCCAGTCCTCTCTTGCGCTTTCCGTCCAGGTATTAATTTACGTATGTTACGTCAAGTAAACGTAAAATCGTGTTTGGACTGCTCGGGATTTTTCCAACAACCCCATCATATGCAGGCCAGAACAGTTGTAGTAATATTATAGGCGGTTCGGGATAAAGTGAGCACTCAAAAAAGCCCTGCTAAAGTTCTATTTTCAGCCATTTCGTATCTTTCCGCGTATAACGGCTAACGACGGGAAATTTTTAACCTTTCTGGACACCTCTCTTGATGGTTGAGCCTGTAAGATAAACTGTACAGTTAGTGTAAATCCATACAGCTTGTTAAAATAAGTTTTATTAACTATACAAAATACAATCATGTCGGTTTCGTTTTCTTTTATTTCAGTATGGTTGTATTTAAACAATAAGATACACGAAACTATATTGCGTATTTTCGCTGCCAACCATACAAGCGGTAAAGCAACTAGAGTTATTATTAATTTGTGTGCAGTAACAGCTAGTGGTATTTTTTAAAGGTTAAATTTTTACTACTCACTTTATCCCGAATGACCTATAGTATCTGTGAAGCGCAATAGGGGACAAACTACAGTGTTATGTTGCACACATTGTGCATGTCAAGTATCGTCATAAAAAAATTAGCCGCTAAAATTTTCGTCTCTAATTTTGATCAAGATTTGCGTGGTGTGCTCGTTATACATTTATTTCGGGATTGCATTATACGTATATTAATAAATTTCTTAATTTATATACACACAAACACATTTACCCAGATAATAGACATAGAACCGTACTCAAAGTTTAAGGGGGAAGTTCATGCAACATTTTAAATATTTTAATAATTTTTATATTTGTACGAGATATTGTTTGTTTTGCAGACATATATTGTGACTATTTTTCACAGTAATTAACATTTTATAGCTTCCATAGTTTTTTAATAACGGCATGTAAAAGCCAAAATTAGCATAAAACTGTTTTATACAAGAAATGAAAACCAATTGACTTTCAGAAACTAAATAATTCTCACTGAAGAACAGTAGAGCCTATATTGGGCTACAACTGGACATGTATAAAAACATTGCATTGAAATTTTTCGTATTTTTAAAAAATTAATTACACAAAAATGACAATTTTGTACTTCCAATTGAGCAATTTTTTAAAAATACAAAAGTATTCAGTGCTGTTCTTTGTTTATGTTTAGACGTAGCTTGTAACACTGTTATTCAGTGGGAATTTTTTCACTTTTGTATATCAGTTGGTTTTAGTTTTTTGTATAAAACCGCTTTATGCAAATTTGGGCTTTGGCATGCCATTATACAAAAATTAGGAAGGTTAGAAAATTTTTACTGCTCTAAAAAACAAGTCACAATGTATGCGTATGAAACAATCGAAGTATCGTACAAATATAAAAATTATTACAGTTAAAATTTTGCCGGGAGCCCTCCCCCCCCCCTTAACGGCTGAAGCTACAATATAAAAAACGTTGTTAAAATAATTTTATTTTCACCAGACGGTCTTTATAATACCACACGTTACCGTGAACAGCCTACAGTGACTCGTGGATCTTTCAGCTGTCAAACACAGCCACACAGGTCATTCGCAACAAGGTCGTGTGTACATGGGATATGTGTAAACAGAACGTTTGATTTATTTCCGATTCGGTATTGTTTCCTTGTCTCGTCCAGTGTGAGCAGGACAGAACTGAGTAATTATTTGTATTGCGAGAAATGCAGTGACCTTTATATTAGCAATATATTGTGATTAAAAATAAAACTAGATGAAAACCGATTAAAAAGAGTAAAGCAATATAGTTGGAAAAAACATCCATTGGTTTCTATCCATCTTGTTTGGTGATGGTTGATAGTTATTGACTAGGAAAGAATATTTGAAATAAAGTTGGTTACGTTTATTGTACCTAAGGGCTGACTTTTTAAACACGGTACAGTATTTAAAAATTTTAGTGACACGAGTTACAAATTGAAATTGATATTTTTTTATTTTGCGTAAGTTCTTTAATCGGCATGTTGTGTATGTATGAATGTAAATTTTGTTAGTCAGCAAAAATAATGTAAACTTTACAGGGATTGCTTTTAAATATATACAAAATATTTGTATATTAGCAAACTTATTTGTATATTTACATATAATAGCCATAAATTACCAGATAAGTTGTTGCACATTTTACAACAATTATTTGAAGTATCAGAATACTCTCATTTGCAACCACTTTCCAATAATAATTTTTGTATAAGTACAAACTATTTTGTAAAATGTCACAGGCAGTCGAAGGTTATTTTGTTTCACATCACTCTGCTCGTAAAATATATCCCACTAGTCCTCATAGGTATTTGGACAATTTAAACGACCTTAATGACCTGCGACATTCTTGTTGTAGTTCTGTTAGAGATAGCGTAAATGCAAATGTAGATAGTGTAAATGAAAATGTTGATAAGAAAATTGATAGTGTAGATAAGAAAATTGATAATGTAAATGAAAATGTAAATAAGCAGGTAGATAGTGTAAAAGAAATTGTGTACCAGGAAATAGAGGCTGTAAACGAGAAGGTAGGCAGTGTAAAGGAAGAGATAAACAATGTGAACCAGAAAGTGG
>PNEQ01014592.1:0-84978 GCA_003012365.1 Medauroidea extradentata
TGTTCACAGTATTAACCACGGTCTGAACAAATGCAATCCAAGACTTTCATGGTACTCCTTGTTTCTGACCAACTGTTCACAGTATTAACCACGGTCTGAACAAATGCAATCCAAGACTTTCATGGTACTCCTTGTTTCTGACCAACTGTTCACAGTATTAACCACGGTCTGAACAAATGCAGTCCAAGACTTTCATGGTACTCCTTGTTTCTGACTAACTGTTCACAGTATTAACCACGGTCTGAACAAATGCAATCCAAGACTTTCATGGTACTCCTTGTTTCTGACCAACTGTTCACAGTATTAACCACGGTCTGAACAAATGCAATCCAAGACTTTCATGGTACTCCTTGTTTCTGACCAACTGTTCACAGTAAAGTAAATACAAAACGTTATTTGCAACAATGCGGTTTTGTCCCCTGAATACATTACCTGACAGTACGTAAAATATACTTATGAAGGGCTTATTTTTATAGTGGTACAACTACAATTGAGTAAAATAAGGAGTTGTATCCACCATTGTGTTAAGGAAGGTTAATTCTACCGTAATTCAAGAGTGGTACATCTCCAGATGTGAACTTCCTTATTTCACCTACTTCGAAAACAGAATTTTTGACATTGAATTATGTTCAGGTCTCTGTATCTAAAAATTAACTAAATTATAACTGTACCGCTATTAAATAAAGCCGTTCATATTATGTACATAGTGCTGTAACTAGTAAAATCTGGTAGGCCTACACTGTAAATACTGACTTGGTAACTTGTTTCCAAAATAATTTTAGGGTACACACAAAAAAAACAATTGTTACATTTTAAAAAATTCCATGGAAATATACTAATACGACTATTTTTGTACACATTAAAAATATATAACAATAAATTATATTTGTATGTTTATGAACTGTTTTTGCATATTTACTAACAAAATCTTGTAACTTTTACACACAAAATGGTTGTAGTGTAACAAGAAATATTTTTCGCCACTAGGTTTCTATGAAACGTCTGAAGGATAAAAGAAGTAAAATACTACATACGTCCTACTAGACTTAGTTCCTCACCGAACACTATGTGCATAGATATTTGCTCTACTTTTTCCCTTAATGTCATACTTTTTTTCCCCATTTCGAAGACGTGGGAGATTCTTCTCAAATTCTTCTCGAAGCACCTGACTGATCAACGACTTTACGCTACGCTGTGTTACGTAACAAGCGAGGTGGCGTAACGGTAACATGTCGGGAATTTTTTCGTGAAGAGCCAGGTTCGAATTTCTCTCCAAGTCACACTTTTTTCTGTTTTCCGTAGTTTCCCGAAATCGCTCCGGAATGATAGCTAGATAATCCCTTAGCATAGGCCATGGCCGATTCCTCTCCCAGCAACTATCCTTGTGCATAGGTTACATGTGTAAAGGTACAATTCTGACCTATCTACTAAGGACAGTGGAATTGTTTAGCAGAGGCGACGTCACGTTTAGAAGTAGTATGACTAGGAAACTCCCGACAGCCAATGCGAGTCTAGGAAATCAACGTACACGATCGACGACAAATGACGTCCGCGGCGCGCATGACGTCACGACGCGTGGCCAACCTGCTTTCCCGGTAGACGTGGTCTCGTGACGCGTCTCCGACCGTGACGTCACCAAAGCCAATTGCATTAAGTAACCTGCTGGGGTTACGTAGGTTTTCTCAGTCCTCCAATCAGGTTTAGTAATTTTTCAAGTTATTGTCGTAAAACCACTTGTCCTTATTTATGCTATTTTAGTAAGTTTTATATTTAAATCCTAATAGGAGGCAAGTGTCAGAAAACCGTTACATATAAATGTTGGAAATTCTTGTACTATATAGTTAATTTTTTTATAAAACATTAGTTTTAATAGTTTTGGCTAATTATTGACTTGAAGAAAATTTAATTAAGACCATAAATAGTCAAAATTACATAAACTTAGGTTTTAAAAAAAATAGGTTACATAGTATAAACAATTTTCAAAATTTCTATGTAACGGTTTTACGATATCTGCACCCTTTCTGGATTTAAAATATAAAACTTACTAAAATATTTTAAATAGTGACCCGTGGCATTAAGAGCGCCCTGCACTGAAAAATTCTAATTTTATAACTGTTCGAAACATTGTCCAGCTCTTACACGTTTCATAATAGTAATTTCAAACAAATAAAATATTTTTCTGGTTCATGGTTTTTGTACAAGGGCATGTCAAAGTAGCTGTTTGACTACTTTCGCTACTTACCTGAAATAAAATCTATTCAAACGTTACGAATGGAATACTTTCAAGTAAAAATAAATGTATTGACCTACAGAATGACTTCCTTGTAATTTTATGTAAAAGTCATTTGAATTAAAAATAATAATTTTATGTACCTACATTTTTCCACCCCTTTGAGTACCTGTATTTTGATATAATAATAGTTATGTTAAGCGCTATTGTAAAATTACGAATTTTTTAGTGCACAGCACCCTTAAAGCGTCACTCTAAAGACACTTTATTTTGGCCACATCAAAATGTTTAAGTGTGACCCATTGCAATGTAACTTGCCTCAGAGTAAATTTTTTTATTAAAACATTACAATAATTGTAATAAAAATAAAAAATCATGTTATTGTTGGCATAGTTTATTTGAATTATTTATGGTTAAAATATTTGAAATATTTTCAGCACAGGCTTTGTAATGAAATAAAAGATTTTTTTCTACAAAGAAATTTACATTATATTAAAAAATCATAACAAGTAATTGACACAAAACATAAGTTTTCCACATTTTTTCTGTACGGCAAGGTTTTTTCTGTACCGCAAGTTATATACCTTTGCGGCAAAGATAAGATACTTTACACTGGTTCATATCTAAACTAAAATATTTTTATAGTGCTCTAAGGAAGTTAGGTTCTCGTGTCTAATTAGACGCTTACAACTTTACTCGGGTTAATTTTTGAACACCTCGAGATGAACCCTACATCTGTGTCACTGGCAACTACGATCATTGCTGCCAACAATACAGTATGCAATTTACACAAAAACAACTTGTACTGTGTTATATTCTGAAATACTAGTATTATAATTTGCGGTTAGTTATGACGAAACATACTATAATCAATAAAACTAATTCACAATTATTAATTTAACTTCCCTGACCAACTTAGGAGAGAATATAAGGTACTGAGTACGAAAATATATGTAGTATCGGCCTAAGCAGGCGGAAACTTCAAATCGCCATATTCACAACCAGACGCCCCAAGTATGCTGCTGTTACCAATTTACATCTACAAAAATCGAGTTTTAGTGCCCGCTAAGATACCACACCGGACACCCTGATGACGTCCTGAACGCAACCGACGACGCAGTGGAATATGTATCCAAATTGGATGTTTGTTTGTGACTCTTTATGTAGGAGTAGTTACACGTTTTATATAGCATTTTATATTTTACATGTTATATTGTGCCTTGTTTTTTTCCTTACATTTTGTTAGCTCTCTGTGTAATTGCACTGTGATGAAGCCATACGCTAAATAATAATAATAATTTAGTTGGTAAACAACTAAGTTGGTAACACTGGCATTCAGACGGGACGCCCTCGATTTCCGACCGTCACCTTGAGCCAGCCAGAGACACAGAAGGATAGATAAAAAAAAAACGAAGAGGAAGAGAGAAGGAGAGATGGGATTAATAGCTGGACACGTGGAAAGAAAGTGATTGTATCGCTTCCAAGGAGAATCTGTCCGACAGAGAACTGCACGGAGAAACCCTGGAGCATGGAAGACGTAAGGACAACGATGACTCGCAGATCAAATGCCTCATCGCCCGTACGCGCAAGGAAACCGTACTGGCATGCGGTATTTTATTTAGTTTTGCTGTGCGATTTCTAATTAATGAGATAATGTTTACAGCGATGTCAGTACAGACAAAACCAATTCCTCAGACGGCCAGGTAAAAAGAGGCGAGTAGCTTGAAGTGTTCAAAACTATTTCATTCAATGTACAGTACGTTCGTAAAGTAATGGTGCACCAGACGTCCTTGAATCTTGTTCAGATGTGTGTAGGCCAACAAATGGAAGCCACGTCGAACTGCACTAAATAGGTACGAAACTTGGTGAATTGTCCTTTCTTTTGGTGAAGATATCACATTTCTATCTTGTTTCGTTTATTTACTGTGGCCGGTCAAACGTGAACCATGAATTCACCGGTGCGTCATGAATTTACAGACAGACTGTATTTTCGATTTGTAATGTTTTATGAAGTACTAGGGTGAAAAAAAAAGTGTAAAAGAGTAGCAAGTCGATAAAAAACTGACGTAAATTTAATGATTAAAAATATTTCTATTTTGCAAACAAACGTCAAAATTCGTTACACAACCGTGTTATTCGACTTTTTACAATAAATGATAAGTACACGAGTATATTTTAATAAGTTTAATAGAAATTCACTAAGGGGATTGTAAGTAGCTGAATTATAGATTTTGTGATACAATTCAGTGTCAAACTAGCCCACCATTAAACACTGATTGAAGGCAAACTAGCAGATTCCAATGAAGTTTCTTCGTTGAGAGCTGCTATGGCACCAAGAAAAACTTCAGCTAGCGTATACGTTTTCGTCGTATTAATTTGGTTAGTATTAATTTTCACAATAATAAACGTTAAAATGTTAATAACGGTTCAAAAAAGTGTAAACATTTTTTTCTCTCTTTTATTTTGGGATTTTTGACCATTATCTTTAATATGAAGTCGTAAAACCAGGAAAAGCCATCAAAACTCTGAAAAAAAAAAGTATTCGGTTTTAGAACAAACGCGTTTAAATTTTCACAGAAAACTACAGATTTTAGGAGTTAATGTAAGAAATAAAAAAAATTTCCAAGGCAACAAGTTAGGCTAACTTAATCTGCAGATACTTTGTACCAGATTCAAAGCATGTTTCCACTGGAATCCAAATATCAGAATTTCCGTGTCATAAACAATTAATCAGAAACTTACAACAAAGGAAATTTTCAGTCACTAAGTTGAAAAAACAAATCTGCTTCCTTTGATTGTTGTTTCCTGGTTTCCTATATAGGCTGAATATTAATTCACAATGAAGTTATCATAGAGGTCGTTGAAGTTGTCTAGTTGCGTAACAGAAAAGTTCAGAGAGAAGAAATGCAACCGTACTTTCATGAAGAAACTGATAGAAAAACGTAAAATAAAAACATTGTTTTGATTCCTATCTCTGAATATTTTGGTATAAGCAAAGTAACGTGATGCTCTCCTCGTTAGCTTAGTTGTGAATCAAGTTTTATAGAAACAAGTAGGTTTCATACGATTTTTTTAGCCAGGAAAGTTTCCCCTAGGAAAGAAAACCTGTATAAATTCGTATTTGTCTAACCGAACTATAAATTGTACCAGCGTCTTACAGTCAGCGAATCAAGTATTTAATCATTGAGCTAACGTGATCATGTTATTGTAATAAAAACAACGTTCACAGCCGTAGTACTATTGTAATTATAGTCCTTTCATTTCGCTCTGTATACACATAACTTTGACATTATTTATCATCAGAAATGTGCTTCACAGAATCAAAATCTCCACGCTTGAACCACAAGTGTAATCAATTTCACGTCATTTTCATTGTCAGTGACCACAGACAGTAGATTAGAACATTAGCATGACATTTTAGCATGCACTTTTAGATGCTATTATAGATAGGAATAGAAGAGCGTTGAAGTTATTATGATTTTTACAGAATTAAAGTAACTTTTCAACTTCCGGCCCATGGACTATGCTGCAGAATACCGTGTAGGATTAAGGCTTCTGAGCACGATGCTTGTAGCCTCGTAGATTAAAGTGGAAAATGATTTTTCAGTTACTTCTCAAAAGATCGTTTACAATTATTAATCCTTAAAAGTATTTTATGTTACGAATGTTGGATAAAACTGTAACTTAATTTTATTTTCGTTATTTTTTATTTTTTACTTAATAACTCAAAAACAAATTTAAAGTTACATTAACAGCAAATTGAAAAAATATATTTTTTTGGATAAATCCTTTCTGTTGAAGTATTTTACTAAAGAAATTCTACGTAGCGCTTATAGAATATTATTTAGCTAAGACTTCTGTACCGATATATTTCTTTGGAAATTTTGCGTTGTGCTTGCAACTTATTTTTTTGCAAACAAAACCTCTAAATCGAAATATTCCTTAAGACCTTTATCGCTTTGTTTGAAGAATATTTTTTAGATAAAACTTCTGTATCGAAATATTTCTGAAGACATCTTACGTTATTTGAGTTTGAACAATCCACATGAACAAAAATTTACACGAGACAATAAAGCTATTTCGATGCCCTCTTCAGTTCACAAAACTGTTTTATGTATTATTTCTAGCATGCCTTCTCTATTGGCGTCACGAACGTAGACGAATCAAGGCGGGAAGCTCCAGTATATAATGTAAGTCTCTATCTGTATAACACATGGGCCTCAGCATACGTAGATTTTCAAAGAAATCCTAAAAATTCGTCCATTGAGATTGCACTTGTGTAACTCGGATTAACTATTTTATTTAAGTGGCTGTAATATTTATAAACAGAAACCTCTGACACACTATCCTAGGTCGTTGCAAATATATTATTCTTGAGTTTGTAGAATCTATATTCCCTTGGTTTACAAGGACGGTATGTGGTACTGCATTTGCAGTTGTATAGAGAATTTCTTTGGATCATCGCTCCCAGGTTGAGATTACTCTTGCTGTGTTCCGATGAAACACCATTCAAAGGAGATACACCATTACGCGGCTTAGCAAGCTGCATAACCAACTGGTCAAGTTCTTACAAAACCATATACTTTAACTTATCTGTCGGGCTTATACAAAACAGATGCGAATTCGTGGATTATTGCCTCAATTGGTATTTTGAAACTACTCATTAATGAACAGTGAAAAAGTTAAAGGCCTTCAAATATGGAAACGTTTCCTACAGGCCGAGCGATGTAGCGCAGCGATAACAAGTTGTACTTGCAATTTGGATGACCCTGGTTCGAGCCTGACTCCAGCAATCCAGAATTTGGTATTCCATGGTTTCCCGAAATAGCCCCGTTTAATAACTTTGTCAATTCTTTAACATAGGCTATGGCCAGTTTCTCTGTCTTTCCTTGTCTAAAGTTCTGGTCACCACCTCTCTCGCTGTCCACGAGACGCAAAGCCAATTTAAAATAAAGTATTTTTTGTAGTCTCTGCAATGTTAAGTTTAAGTCAAATGATAAGTATCATTAAGGTTAGTCTACTACAGGCTAGAAAGAAAATGTGTTTCCTTATGGTAAAGTTTACCGCGGGGAAAATTTTTGCTATCGCTAATGATTCTAATAAAATTCGAAACCGAAGTAAAACTAAATTAAACTAGGCTTGAGAAACAGAGACGTCAATTTAATTTCAAAGTGAAGAACCAAGCAGTTTTTGGCATTTAAATTATCAACTGCATGTAACTCAAAATTGATGAAAGTTATTTGACTGGTCGGTTTACACCTGTTACTGATGCCAGCGCCAAAGCGGCAGAAAATTTCCCTGTGCCAAACTTTAAAGAATGAAGTTTCCAACCTGTAGTAAATTTAATATTAGTGTCATGTTAAATATGTACATTAAATTCAAGAATGCCGCCAGAGTGGAAGAGTATTTTAAGTATTCCAGTTTCACCAGTGACTTACTAAACGCCGAACTCTCAAGGGATGTTACCTACCGCAGCGAGGGGCCAGAAAGAGGGTGTTCTGAGTTTTCGAGTGCAAGAACCTTTGATGGTAGAATTTCACCGGTCGTAAACCGCGAGAGAGATCACGCGGGAAATATAATAAACACGTAGCCCACGTGAACATAACCCTTGGTGGCGAGCGCCTAACAGACCCTCTGCCCGTGTTTCTTAACTCACCCCCCCCCCCCCTCTCTCGTACCCCCACACCTAGTCTACCCCTCGGCAGAGGGGTGCACGGGTGATGACGGTAGTCGTACGGGACGCGAAAGTTACGTTTAAAGTCCGTAGCGGTGTTACGACCGCTGGGCTACTTTGGACGGCTACGTTTTTTTTTACTGCGGCACGATCGCGTCGGATGTGGATGTATCCGGCCCGCCGGACGTGACGTCAGGAAGGCGCACTATTCATCCCTTTCTCTAGCACAGTTTTTTTTTTTTTACCAACCGGCAAACTTTTCCCCATGGACCACTCGCCCTGTAAGAGCCTAGCTCGTCAATGACGGCGTCTACAACCTCGTATACACCCATCCTCGCCCCTCAGACATAAGAGAAAGTCGGAATTGACCTTCGTGAATTTGAAGTTGTTCCAGCGTTCCTCATATAATTTCGTACAGTTACCTTTGGGTTCGGTATTCTGATACATAATAATTACTACAGTTATGGGTGTTTAAGTTGTATAAAATTATAATTTTATATTTTCGTGAAACAGTGTTATTTATTTGTTTATTTATTTTTTACTCTTATTAAATTAAATTCTATTTTTTAGATGGTACTTGTAAGTAAACTTTTCTAATACGATACAGTTTTAGCTCGCATAATTTTCTCGTAACGGTTCGTCAAAATCATAGGCGTAATTCGAGGGTGGCAAGGGGTGGCAGTTGCCACCCCAAAATTTGTTGACAGAAAACATAAAATTATCTTTCTTAGCTTAGGAATACAATTTTACTTGTGCATTTTCCAAAACACCGTCATTTAATTCAGTTAATGATATAAAATAATCAATACAAAAGGGTATACGTAATTTTGATAAAAGCTGTTCGATTTCCACCCCCCTTTTTTTTAAATCATTTTTATCTGGTAATCCTTGCCACCCCAATAAAAATGCTCAAATTACGCCCATGGTCAAAATTAAAATTTGCATGTTACGCTGCACTGCACATTGTGAAACATACTGACTTACTAAAATTAAATAAATCATTGTGAAATAACATGTCATACGTTACGTAACGCAGCATTTATAAACTCACAACGTAATATTTCAATGTTTAAAAAATAATTCCAAACGTATTTGAAACAATTTGGAAGCTCAACAAATTATTTTAATACAAAAACTGTTCACAGTATCTGAATAAGTTGCACAAGGCACATTGTTTCGCTGTAAATTATTTCGTTCCAAGTCTGCCAAGAGGTTTTTACTATTTGCATGGTAGCGTACCTTGCAAATTTTGACTTTGACGCACGAATACGAGAAAACTATTCTAGTTATAATTGATGCGTAAGAAAACATTTTTTACTCACAAGTATCGTCTACAAAACTAATACCCTTTCGTAAAAATATAAATTCTTGATATTTAACGCTCCAGAACACCCTTAAGGCGGTCGTCTGCCCAGGTAACTGAGTGGTGAGCTTAGCTTAGACTGTTACCAGATTATTTGAGTGCTCTTCACAGATGAGTGATAATTGCTTAGAATTAAAATTTAAGGAAATTTACAAGTTTGTATTGCTATTTAAAGTTCACTGTTACTAATTAAAGAATTTTTTTTTAACGGCAGAAGATGACAAATATTGGAGTTTTTGCGGTCTTTTCTTAGGTACGTAGTTTTTGGCGCATAATTTTCCAAAGTTATAGGCATGTACAATACGCTATTATATTTAGTAATCTATAATATAAAAATGAATCGCAAAATGTGTTGGTAAGCGCTTAACTCAACAACGCCTGGACCAATTTGGCCAATTCTTTTTTTTAAATGTTCGTTGAAGTTCAAATTCGAATAATTGCCGAAAAAAACCTAAAAACAGTAGAGTCAATTTGAGCTTTATTGCTATTGTTGTTTAAACAATGTAGGTTTGTTCCTGTGATCGAGGCCTTAAGCATTCACTCAGGTATTGTATAAAGATTGTGGTGTGGGAGGGGTGGGGTTACGGGTTCGTATCCCATGCAAGACTTTGTATTGGGAATTACATGACATCATACAAGCGTATTGCACGCGCTCTTTACACTGTTATTGAGTACGCTAGCTGTTAAATGCCGGGCAGCTGTTTTGCGGTGGAAGCCGCAGCCGGGCAGCTGTTTTATAGAGAAATAAAGATGAATTTAAAAAAGTACGCTTAGCGCAGTGGACTGGACAAATCTGTTTGTATTTGATGTTTTAAATATAAACAGTGAATGTAGTATAATATAGAATATAGTACCACCATCAATTAACACGTAACTAAAAGTTGGTTACTCTTTTCTATAGTACACGCGGGCGAAGCCGCAACGGGACAGCTAGTACGCCATAAAATGGCAGGCACACCACGGAAGTCTCATACAGGCGTGTTGTCGGCGAGATGACTGAACACTAGTTCAGAGACTTGCGCTTAGAGGCTAGGCTGAGGCATGATACCTGTGTTGTGTCTTCCTTAACATTCCCGCACTTCTAGGCTTTGGATACGCAAACAACGTTCACACAGGCGGCCATAATGAGGTTATAGGTTGTTTATTGTAAAGTAAGCACTTTCGAACATCGTCTTTTCTAGACTAATAATAATTATCAAATATATTTTATTGTGGTCTCTGATGGAATCTTTTGCGTCCAGTACGTTTTCCAGTAAAAGGAAATACATTTCAATTTAAGGCTTATAAAGGAACTAACGGTTCTGCGAAGTCAATAATAAGTATTTCTGTATCTTTGCAAGTGCAGCGGATTTGAGGGGAACACTCCCTGTTGTATTGGGTTAAAGAAGTATTATTTAAGTAGTTGTAAAATTTTGTCGTTAGTCAGCATTAATTTCTAACGAAACATTTTAATTAGTAGCGGAAACTTATGTAAACATTTACAGGCCTACGTAAATTAAAAAAACACAATAACAATGCTTATATTTACACGCAGAATAAACATACAAACTATCTGAACAAAAATTAAGCAGTTCTTTCGAAAATGCTTACTTTGTCGGTAACCACCTGTGTGATTCAATAGAATTTAAATATTTTCAAATTAACTGCTTGTGAATAGGTTTGCTGAAAATTAAGTTGCGTGAAAAACGTGACATTGTAAAACATGTAGTATAAGCTATGAATATACTAGAATTCACATTTTCGTGGAAGAACGTTATCAGTACAGATAATACATAATACGGATCAAAGCTTACGTTATCTAATAATTTCAGAGATAACACAACATTTTCCTTATACTTATCTCCTGAAACAGTAACAAAGAAAGTTTACCTTATATCAGAACTACACAGTAAAATATTCGTATTTTACAAGGAAAAACTTGTAAACTAATTTCAGTATATTTACCAGTCTAGGCACTAATACGAAAATGTCACAGATCATTCAAGTAGTCTAAATGTTCCAAACACCTGTGGGAACTATTGCGATATATTTTTATGAGGAGTGTGCTTGATGTGAAACAAAATTACCTTCGACGGCCTGTCACATGTTACAATATATGTTGTACTTTGCACAATTTTGTTGGAAATTGGATTGTGATACTTTAAACAATTGTTTTTATATGAACATGAATTTATTTTAAAATGTACGATTGTTGTTTGTAAATATATAACAACGTTTGTAAATATACATATAGATTAGTATAATTACGAGTATTTCCTGTATATTTAACAGTATTTTTGTAAACTTATTACATTATTTTGGAAGACTAGTTTCCAAAGAACAAATTTTTTTTACTATGTACTGTTCAACACGTTCGTATATTTACGAGCTAGTAGCACTCTAACTTACAGATTTACTTCTAGTTTCAGGCGTTGCACGAATTCAAATTCTTGATGTAAAAATACGCATAACTGCCGATTAATAACTTACAAAGTATAAACTGCGAGAAGAGTCTGTATTGGTCAAAATAGTGCGCCAAGATAATAAATAGATAACACAAAAATTTCGCGGGTTCAATGACTAGCCGGCTAGACTTCACAGTCCTATGTACACTCTGTCATATGCTTCTTACTGTACTATTGTCGACATACGCCATTGCAATATTACGTCGTTTCAGAAATCTTAGAATGAGACAAGAAAAAAACCAACAAACAGAAAAAACAGCGTTCAATGGCAGGAAAAGAGCTGCAGATTACAAATTCTGCCCAATTTTTTTCCTGTTTCAACCTTTACTTCACCTGAAGACGGGAGCAGATGTCATCTCCCGAATCGTCATGAAAAGTCGGTCTTTTAGAAATCTACTGTGTTCTTTTGTGTCTTCACCGTTTTGCTAGTCAGTTGTCTGTGACGTCGTCGTTATCCTGTTTTGTTTCCATTATTGTCATCTTCCCGGTATTATTTGTGCTGTATTAATTGCGGTGGTCTGAGTTTTACAGATTATTTTGTTTTGTATTTTGGCTTTTATTTAAGAATGTTTATTTTTTTTTTTATTTGTGGTTGACTAATTCCTTGTGGGATCTTTCATGTGCGGTTAGTTATGGTTTATGGATGTGTTGACTACAGCCAAACTAGGCTTGATTTTTCATTTTTCTTTTATTGTTTCGTTTGTTGTAGTCTCATTGTAAGTATTCTGGGACGACATAATATTGTAATGGCATATGCCCATAATAGTACAGTACATTATTCTGTCCCATTGCAAGAAATATTCAAAGACATTATTAACTTCTTGCTCATTGGCTGCTGCTACAGTGAGTAGCCAGTTGTACAACCGACACAGTAGCGCGAGAGTTAGTCAAGTATTTAAATGCAGATTTGATATTGGATCACACTCCTAACGAAGAGTTACACTTCCAGCGACCAAATCGCTATTTTAACGTGTTCAGGAGTTTGAAATATAACGTCTTCGCAAATGAGTTAGTAAAATTTTCCGTTTCTTCAATATTAATTCAGGATGAAGGTTGTAAGTTAAGTCCTAGCGTCTTGTATAGTACTGATTAATATTTCCAAATCTAAAACCATTCCCCTTGATGTGTTGTGATTATTCTCCATTCAAGGGGAGAGAGGAGACACGCCACATCACTGCATCACATTGCAGTTGTTATATATATATATATATATATATATATATATATATATATATATATATATATATATATATATAGAAAGAGAGAGAGAGAAAGTTACAGCGAGTCCAGTAAAAAACATTTAACTGCACATCACGAGAATCCTGGGTTGAATTGGGAAGTAAATATTGTACAATGACATTTAAAATGTACAATGTGGCCCAGGAGCGTCATTTGAAGTTTTTCTTGGGGGGGGGGGAGGAGGCAAGAGTTATTTTGGTGAAAGTTACAATGTTGCACCTTTTTTTATTAATTAAGCGTGTATAGATTAGAAACTTTAATAATAAAACTTCGGTTTTATATGCTTACGTTAGTATAATTTGTATAACGAAATACACAAAAATGTTTTATACACGTTTCCTTCTAAATCCAGGTGGTGGGGGTCAATTCCCCCCCCCCCCTTGCCCAGCTAAACGACGCCCCTGAGTGTGGCGTCATAGCACTGTAGTTAGTCCTCTCTTGTGCTCCACTTATACCTCACTAATTTTACTACTACTGTTTCGATCAGCACAGTATGGGTGCAGGTTAAAATTCAGAGTAGTGCAAAATTGATTCTACGTTTACTCGACGTAACATACACAAAATAATACCTGGACGTGGAGCGCAAGAGGGAACTTTAGTCGTGCAGTGTTGCCACATTGAGTACGCAAAATGTGAAACATTTCGCCGAAAACATTTTTTGCCTCCAATTTAGCTCAGAATTCGCGTGGTGTGCTTAAGCGTTTTTTTTCTGAATACTAAATAAATAAATATATATATATATATATATATAATGCATGTATGTATATTATTTTAAAAAGCATAACCGCATATATTAGATAAATGTGAAGACTAGCCATGATTCTAGGTTTTGGATGACGGAAATGAGGCCTAGTGGCTGAAGGGGATTGTAGGCGTCCGCCATATTGCAACCTGAAGAAAATAACGGACTTTTTAAGAGGGATGTAGCGGCGTACAAGGATTTGATAAAGTCTGTTCTCGCTCGAGTTTATTTCATATGTTTCTCAGTCGATGTCGAATCTTCTGTTTCGTTACCGTATGATGTCCGTTACTTAATAAAGTTTGTATTTTCTGTCAACATTGTATTGTCGAGTACCTGAATGGACATCAAAGCACATTAGAACGACTTAGTGTAGCCTTAAGAGGAGTCCTTGACTGGCGCAGGGGCGTATTCTTTTTTACGCGAAACCGCTAAACTTATTCGTATTATGTTTATCTACGAAAAGAACACACATTTGAAACTATGCTTATATATTTTCAAAAATTCAGCACGCTTGTTAGAAACCTGATTTTCGGGCCTCTCAAAATTGATAAAAATGTTTTTTAGACTGCTGTAATTCCGAAAATACTACATGAATTCGTAAAGTGCAAAGCGAGAGGCATGCGTTTGTCTTTATTTCATACTATCGAAAGCTAAAACGTTGGGGTCACCGCTTAATGTCCCGTAGAAAAATCATTACAAGGAACATCTTGTACGCCAGTTTGGCGCACTGCGAATAGAGGCGATATGCCTCTCGTCAAGCGTGAGACACTGGCCCTTATTTCTGCACTGTTTCCACGCGTCAAAGATGGAAATTCGACACCGGCGAAGACTCCTCTTAAAGTTTACTAATAGGAATACAAGAAATGAAGCGTAGCATTTGGAGTTCAAAAATTAAACAAAAATAACTTTTCACAAGTACGTACAAACCATGTTGTGAAGGTTTTACCTGTGTGTATTCTTAACATAACCCAACTGCTTTCGTTTAATTTTAGAATTAACTTTAGAAGAGTGTTCGAAACAGGCCTACTAATATTCAGGTTGTTTGTTGATGTGTGAATCGTACGAAATTTCCTTTTTAGGTAATGCTGTGAAAGAAAGGAATTCGTTCGACATTGACTTTGCCATTAACACGGTACCATGAAATACAAAATAATAATAACAGTACTTATTGTCTGAAATTTATAATCGCTATAGTTAAAAGTTTAAGTAACAGTTAAATGTCGTAGAATACGCTAATGACAAATGTATTCAAAATGTTACTACAGTAAACACAATCTGCTAAACGAAATTCAAATTATCCTTCGCCATATCGCAGTAAAAAAAAACAGTCTTTCCTAGCTTCACTGCAGCCTACTTTTGCTTCATCTGTACATTTCTCTAATCTCTGTAAAAACACGGTCTTTACAGCATTAAAAATTTTTTTTTGAGTCTGTTGTTACTCTGGCAAATTAATATTTATTTACAGTATACAAAATATTAAAACATCACTAGTGTAGCTAGTATTTTTACTGTCCACTTTTTTTAAATAATGAATTTTTTTCTAGCTAAAAGAAACGTAAATCAACATCAAGATTGCCTCAAAAATTTTCAAGGAACTTTGCCACTAATAATTCTGTTAAAATTATTTAAATGGCGATTACATGTGGTACATTGGTTAAAATCCAATTTCTTACCCAAACCGTAAAGGCTACTCAAGGATTAAAAAAAAGTCGTACTATGTTTCGAACGTAATGGTACTCTCCAGGCAGATGTAATTTGCAGATTATAGCAGTCAATCCAACGATATGTTCATAAATTTGAGTGGACGAGTGTTAGTACGAGTGAGGTGCAACGTAACCACAAGAGTGAATGCCATTTCCGTTTTAGAGCTGAAGACGTTATTAAAGTGTGGCACACGAAGGCATACAAAGGCCAAAATTAATATTTTGAGTTAAGAGTTTTAATGACCCTACGAATGTGTTCTGGCAGCTAAAATGTGTGCATATCCATCGTATTTTGCCTAAGTCCATTTAATAGATTACAGACTTGTATTTTGTATAACAACACCGTACACAATTCTGTATGTGATACTCTCAACGGTAGAGTTTTCAAGGACATGCCAATAAGCCGACAGTATTGATCAGTTTTATCACTATTATCTTTATACCTGTCAGATCAATGTTATAAAACAGTCACGTTATCGTATCGATGAAGCAGGAAAATACTTTTACAGTACAAACTGCTACGCGCCTAGAAACAAACACGTGTTATTTTTAACATTACTTAGAAATGATAGCACAATATCAGCCACCACAGAAGTCGAAAGAATTAATCAATTTGTGCTCATCTGTTTCGAACTTTATTGCGATATTAATTTTTTAAATGTAAACGTGAGCAGATACCGAAAATCTGTTTTGCAGTTTTGTTTAAAATTGTCTTCTCCATATTGGCTGATTTTTCACGACAGTTAACACTATGGTTTCAGATAATTATGTAATTGACTAAGTTCATGGTTAATTGACTTTTAAGTCGAAACCATATAATTTCTTATCATAACTAATACTGCAAAAACAGTTTTCAAACAGATTTTTGATAAGCCTGTCTGAGCTCGTTTAAGGTTAAAAAGTAATAATCGCTAAATACCGTAGTAACAGTGTATGATGGTCTAAAGGGCGTTGGACCCGTTTTTTTTTTTTTTAATGTTTGTGCCAAACACTGCTCAACTCTTTTGCACACCAGATAACACGTAATTTCCCCAAATTATAAATTAAGGCCTCGTAGTTTTTGTTTTGCATAATCAATCATCAAAGTCTCAAAACGGCCATTGCGATGTAACCAAAATAAAAAAAAAATTAACTAATGAATTCGAAATTACAGGAACTAAAAGTCAGAGTATCAATGCTTTTTATGTCATGTTTGACAAGAATTAGTTCTGAAAATCTCGGTAGTAGCGAAAAGTCAAAGTTATGCAAAAAAAAGTACTATTTTTCATCTATATTTAAAACATACAAAAATTTATTGCTTTGTGTTTACAAAAGTGTCATCAAGTAGCTCACATAATTAAGTATCAATCTAAATTATCTTGTTTCTGCAAGTTAATTATTTTTTATTATTTTGGCTACTGCCATTTTGTGGTGATAGGTGAAATTGCTAAAACTATGGGACCTAATTTTTTTTGGGAAAATGACATGTTATCTGATGTGTAAAAGTAGAACAGTGTTAGGAGCAAATATACATTGTTGAAATTTTACGTGTACAACGTCCTTGAGGCTCAGCTTCAGTCACCATATTGAATTTTTTTTTGCTCTTACGAAATTTCTAGAAGAAAAATGTGACATTTATTGCTATAATAACAATTCTACCTTGAGCTACAATAAAATCATCGCAGTTGAACTTTTAACGTTTATTTAAGTCGTAATCAGTCGAGTAAATTAAGAATATAAAAAAATTGCTCGACTCATAAAGGCTTAAAAATTGGTTGAAAGTTCAACTGCGATGCTTTTATTGTAGTGCGAGGTAAATAGAATTAATATTATAGTAATAAATTTCACATTCTTCTTCTCAGAATCTCATAAGAGGGGAAAAAAAATAAATCAATATGGCGACTGATGCTGAGCCTTAAGTAAAATATCTTGTCTGCGGTTTGGTGCTGTTCATAGGCGCGCACCTTATTTCTAGACTTCTTGATTTTCTAAATGGTACGAATAGGGTGGTCTCGTTGATGTTGGTTGAGCTATGAATTCGTAGCAAAAAACACTCTTTACGCGATACCGTTGCGATGCCGAATTAGAACGTTATCATCAGCAGCAGCAGCAGCTTCATGGTTATTGGCAGCGTATCTCAGTCCAGACACATATCTGATTCGACTGCACCAATAAGAATAATGTTACTGTGACACTAAACGTCTGATTTTCAAGTATAACTCCAAGACAAGCGATAATTAAAACATATAATTACCGACCATGAAGCAGAGATGCAGTTTTTTATACAAGGTATTGAAACCAAACGTTGAAAACATCTATTCGTCACGAACTATATGGTAAACACGGTATTTTTAACGTATGACTAAAGGTTTTCAAGACAAACCGCTGTAGGTACCAATAGACCATACACAACTTTTGGCAGGAAATGTCTTCAAACCTTATAAATTTTTTGGTGTTTATAAATTTCATGTGACCGAGGTTCAAAATGCCTTCGTGTTTCGGAGTCATTAACAACGATTTTATTTCGTACAGTACATTAAATGTTAGTGGACCTGGCACTTGGGCCGTTATGCAGCGTGGCATGGAAAGTAAATTTTCTTGTTTAACTGTCAAATATTTTCAGTGCGTTTAAATACGAAAAGTAGTCACACTTCAAACTGTGTTCCTGTGGTTTTAAAAATGCCGTTCGCTAATAAAAAACGTGATTACATAGCTTCGCAAAAGTGCATTTAAACAACTGCATGCAGAGGTGTCCATCCCCCCTCCAATACTCAATACGCAAATCCCCCCCCTCCCCCAGAAAAAAATTCCCCCCCCCCAAACTCAAAAACAAATTTACTACGAGTTACACTTCATTACTGGAGAGATATTTAGGCTACCATTTCGTAAAAACAATCGTAAACAAATACAACGGCTCTGGTTTTTACTAGCCTACCTTGTAGGTAATAGCAAGATAGCACTTGTACAATCATGAAGACATTTTTCGTTTATGATAAAACATTTTATTCTTGAAAAAAAAAATCCCCACCAAAAATTCTAATTGAGCAACGAGCGCAATGATCTCCCTTGTGGGCACCCCTGACTGCACGTCAGGTTGCATTTTCCAGAAAGCACACACACACGCACAATAGAATCCTTTGGCGAATAGTAGCTCCCTTTAACTACATACCAGGCGTTGTGCTACTGTCGTATCAACTATTATGTGCATTCTAGGAGCTTTCAACAAGAAGACCTTTTCTTTTTCGTACCTCACGATGTGCTGCTCGAATAGACAACATGAAATGTTCACGAAACCTAACGGCAAAGTCATTTTATGCAATATGAGGGTGACTACCCTTATTATTTTCATGAAACGGAAAGAAAATTTTGCAGGTTATACATCTCAATAGTAATAATGAAAATCATTTACGGAATTGTAACTTAACGTCTAACCTTTTTTATGTTCGGAGAAAATATTATTTTTTACCAGTTTTTCAATAGCTAATGACTTACTTAATTTTCTCTTGTATTGAAAGTGTCTTATATAACGTCGGCTTATATTTTCACACGGAATCACCTCCCGTAGTTTGGGTGGTAAATTTCCTTACAGGCTGAATATAAAGGGTTGGTAATTTTCGAAATATGGTACCCGTTTTCAGCCATATTGAGTGACTTTTAAAACCTAGAACAGCGTAGTTTGAGGTGCGTGATCAAGTACGGTCAGAGTTGCCTCTTAAAATGTAATATTATGTCGGCGGTGATGTATATTGCTCATTATGTTCTAAAAACGTGTCGTAAATTTTACAAGAATAGTTAGTGAAATAAATATGAGCACATTAATTATTCGGGCCCTACAAGGAACACTACACAAATGGTTAAAAATATTCCACGTACTTGTAAGAACAACTCGAATCAGTGTTTATGAACAGTGTGAACCCTGTGGAATGAAATGAACTTTTGTGACCGGTTACAATTTACAGATTACAGAACTTTTACTAACCAAAATTAACGAAGCTACGCTGTAAGATTCACGTGAATTGGTAAGAAATACATGGAACAGCCTTTTTAGTAAAATAGAAACACAGTTGTTGAATATTAAGAAATCGATTTAAGTAAACACAATTTCGCTGTATTTTATACAGATAACAGCATTTCTGGCATATATTACTGTGCTTATTTCTAATGATAGAAACATTTGTTCCAGAAGTCGCTGATGGTGTGACAAGCGGCCACGTACAGTGTTGCCACATGCTCCAACACCACGTTACTGCGTGTTATGAATTTCGTTTTGTGGACAAAAAAATGTTGTTTTCACGAAAAGTTATGGAAATGATTCTCTGCCAACTCACCTGGATTGGCCCAGATTTTTGCTTCGGAAAATCATGCCGGATGATGCCGTCGGCTGGCGAGTTTTCCTCGAGGTCTCCCGTTACCTTCGCTCCCTCATTCCGACGCTGCCTCAAGATAATCTGGTCCACTCTTATTGGTTCTCGAGACCCAGTTGTTGAGGGAATTGGTACATTAAATACAAAAAAGTTTTTAAACTAGTTTCGGTGACTTTTCGAGAGTGGTCAATTTGGTTACCTACTTGAAGTTACGTGTCTCGACAGTAAATTTGGTTGCTTCAACTGCGTCCATGAAGCATTTGTGAGGATTTTAGAAGTTGACGCATTCTTTCATATACGTACTTTATATCGCATTATAATCAACGAAGGAAATAATGAAAATGTTGCTGTAATTAATGTATTGAGGAACTTAATACTACTTATTTTAGCTGCCAGTAGTTGTCTTACATTGAAACGCTGATAAGCGACGAAATCTTGTATTGTTACTCTACGATCTCTCCTGTTAAAATTGGGTTCTAATTTTATTCAATGCACCTCAAAACATTACTAATTTGCATTTCTTAGAAACATCATTAATGTTAACATTTTATTTTTGTATTTACCGTAAAATATTTTTAAAAATTAAAAATATGTGTGTGTATATATATATTAGGCCACTTTAAAGTATTTAAAAAATTTAATGTGATCCGCATCACAACTTTAAAAATAAAATGCATAATATAGGTACACCAATCCTCTTAAGGTAACCACCCGCACATGGTGCCGAGCGGTGTGCATACCTTAGGCCGATAGAAATTTATTTGACGACTGCTCAGTGATATCATTGATTGACCGTAAGACGTGTGCATACATATTTAAGGTGTCCTCCATTTTTCAGTGTTGGAAATGTATTTTTTTCGCTGACCATCCCAGTTATACACATCTTGTTGTCGAAACTTTAGAAAATACTCACGCACAGCACATCTCTATACGCGGTGTTTTCTCATAAAATGCCTGGGTCGCTACTGAATGTCTCAAATGCGAGTTGTTGGCGAGAAGATTGCGCGTCAGTCTGCACGTATAGGTCTCGTATACGAGAAAAGTACGTCCACCAAGGCAGTCAATTTTGCAGCCGCCTGTCCTTTCCACTTACCTTTACATCTACTCCGTCTGCTGGAACTATGCGCTCTGCATGGGATTCCCCACTGAAAGTTCTGCGTTTCTACAGTTCAGTTGGTACAAGTGGTTTATCCAGGGGCGTACGAAAAAATATATTCATGATGGAGGGGGAAAGATGAACCTTATGCTTAATATCAACTAAATCAATACAGGATAAATTCTAGTGCCTAATACAAATGTGTTGCACTGGGAAATAATTTATACAGTAACCACGAACATGTATGAATAAATAAAACAAATCAAGAGTTTAAATTTACAAATAAAAAATAAACTGATTATACAAATTAGCACATTTGAAACTTTAATATCCAGTTAAAGCGATTACCAACGTAGGGTTGCCTACCCCCATGAACATTATGATGCATGTATACGTGGAATTGTATATGTTTACCTATGTACGTCAGTTGTAAATAAAGTATTTTTGTTTGTTTACTTGTTTGTTTGTTTGTGTATATTCTCTGGTTCTCTGTGACACACCATTTGCTGCAATGGCGTATGTCCAAAGTACTTCTTTAGTTTGTAACTTTGCTCCCACTGCAAGAATCGTTAAAAAATAACAGTATGATGCAACCAGCTCTTCTTTAACCAATGCTGCAATTAAGTTTCAATATACGATTATTTTGCTGTCAAAGAAAATATGATCTACGAGGAATTTTTGAACTTAAATGTGTAACATGCATACATTGCAATACTTTTTAGGATATAATTTCTTTCGTTTCTTTCAGTGAACAATTATAACTTCTTAAGTTAAAAAAAATTATTGGTGATGATTTTGGTAGGGGAGGGTTGGAGCCCATTCAGGACACCTCTTTGTTTACGCCCATGGTTGGAGCTGCACTATCAGCTCGTTTTGGGTTATAGCTAATATTTTTACGGCGCAGTTGGCACTTGTGTTATCGTTATCAGTCAGCCCAGCCAGATAGGCGTCGAGAGCGTAGGTCGAGGAAGGAGGGCAGGTACCAAGGCGACATCTTCTGGACCGCCACGCTTGGTCAGACAGCGCGGCACAAGCTTTGGATGGGCGTCGAGCGTCGTGGTCGCGATGTCGTCGATGCCGTCCTTCCTCACGTCTGAATCCAAAAGTCCGCGTCGTGGGCCCGACCTCTGCAAGGAGTTCGACAACAACGAGAGAGAGTCCGACGTTTACCTGTTCACTAGGCCCGTAAAAGATTTCCTGCCGGACAAAGTGGAGTACCACCACTGGGCCATGTGTTTCCACTTCATCGAAGGCAACGATTACAGGACAGTGGAAGGTAACGTTTTTCAACTAGGAGAATACGCTTTCAGTATGGCAAGAGGCTTGACTTTCAACTGTCACAATCATCCCGATAGCAGCAAATCGCTGTCGAGGGAGTTCACCGAGAAATTATTTGTTTTAATAATTTTTATGTTTGCATAAGATATGGTTTGTTTGTAGATAATTTTTTCTGTAATAAAAATATCGTGGCTTTCAAAGTTTTCAATAACACCATTTCAAAGGCCAAATTTGCAAAAAATGGTGATACGGGATACACCGAGACAAATATGAAAACCGCATTGATTTTTTGCATTACTTGTCAATAATAAATTTTAAATAAAAAACTGCTAATTTTCTGAAATTTTTGAAAAATTCTGATAGAATATTCAACAGGGTTTTTATATACGCCTATGTGTTGGCCAAGCCAGTAACACTAGTCTTCAGTGTAATTTATTTTACCAAGTCATTTGGTTTTTAAGTCTACCATAATAAAGCCGTTTTATTCAAGTTTTTGATTTCGACATACAACTATACCAAATTTATGAAACCTAAAAAAAAAAAAAATCGTTTTAGTAGAAGACAGTCAAAATGTATGTCTATAAAAGAAACCCCATTTCGTACACATATAACAATTATTTAAACAATTACAACTTCCTGTGAACTCACCCTTATGTTCACATGGGAACATAGTGCAGTGGCTAGACAACTTGCTTCCTACAAACAGGATCTGGGTTCGATTCCCAGAATTTCGCATATGGGAATCGTGCCGGTTGATGCCGCTGGTCGGCGTGTTTTCTCGGGGATCTCCCGTTTCCCCCACCATTTCATTCCAACTCTGATCCATACTCACATCATACTCCTCACCTTTGCTAAAGACTTAAACGTTAAGTGCTGACCAAAATTTCTTCACTCACTCACCCTGTTAAGTTCACGTCGTTGGTCCTGATTTTTACTAACAGCAGCCTTATTATTTTTAGCAGCAAGTTTATTTTGTGCAATTATAACAAAGTTGGCGATTACTGAGTCATCTGTCACGAATAAAAGACATTTCAAATTTAGGTTAAGTGTGACACTTCATAGGGTATGAATTTGCAACAAGCAATTAGTGTCTCTCATTGGTATTTCTTGCATGCCGCTCTCCTACAACTAGAGTTATTTTTGGAAAGGTTGTATGTCGATATATTTGAATGATCTGGGATTTTCTGACACTCACTAAGAACAAGAAAACATATCTACAAAGAAATCAGAAGTAAATATTTAACGTATTGTATTTTCGTGAATACGTTTACAGTTGCGGATACGAAAGGAGTAGTTGACGCATCCTAGTTAACAAGTGAACTGTTCCGTTACAATTCCATTCTTGAACTTGACACATGCAGATTGGTATACTTTATATCATCAACTCTTATAACTTGGCTAGAGAGCAAAAGTGAAAATTACCAGTCAGTCAAATCTCCTGGGAAGATATTAACCGCTAGTTACTGCGTCATGCAGCACTCGGATACAAATAACTGTCAATATAGCAATTTTCTCATGGTTCTAGGTGTGAAAATTTTCGTTTTCTTCACTAAATAGGGAGAATCTCACACTCTTGATGAGAGACAGACAAAATATATTTAAAACTATACCTCATCATACCTTTCCCCGTGAAACAAACACATTCGCTAAATAGGGAGAATGTCACACTGTTGATGAGAGACCGTTAAAATGAATTTAAAACTGTACCTCATCATACTTTTCCCCGTGAAAACAACACATTTACTGTATAGGGAGGATGTCACACTGTTGATGAGAGACAGTTAACATGTGTTTAAAACTGTACCTCTCTATACCGTTCCCCGTGAAACCAACATGTCACGGGAAACGGAACGAAGATAAAATGTTTACAATGTGATAAAACTAATTTCTACGCTAAATCTGCATCTATTTTAGTCAATCCTTCCTGTCGTAAGTTCATCATTTATTTACTTGAAATAATTTTGCCCTTAGTGTTTATTTTTTCCTTGCAGCCGAGTCAGGTAGCGGCGCAATGGACTCTCATTCGAGTGAGTGAGTGAGTGAGTGAGTGAGTGAGTGAGAGATTTTGGTCAGCGCTTAACATATAGGTCTTCAGCGCTGGTGAGGTGTGACATGAGGTGAGTATGGAGCAGCGCCGGAATGAATGGGCGGGAAAACGGGAGATCCCCGAGAAAACCCTCCGACCAACGGCATCGTCCGGCACGATTCCCACATGCGAAAATCCGGGGTCCGACTCGCCTTCGAGAGGACTCGGGTTCGATCCCCGTGTTCGGCTCTCCTGATTTCGGTTTTACATTATTTCCCGAAATTGCTGAAGGCGAATGCTGCGATGATTCCTTAACAAAGGCCATGGCCGACTCCTCTCATTGCACTAAGATGTGCGTGACCGTCTATAATGACCCCGCTGTCGACGAAATGTAAAGCTCAGTTACCTTACCTTCATTCTTTCGATCAGTCAAATATTTCACATGACAAATTATTACGACAAATTGTTTATGGTAAAAATATAACAATTGAATTCAGGCTACACTAGAATTCTCTAAAAAAAATTTTCCCTCTTTACCACACATTTGCCGTTTTGTTCTTTAGTCTTTTCTGAGATAATATAGCTGTCTTTTTTCGACAACTTTGTTGTATTTATTCGCAGTGTGTTTGCAATAAAATGGCAGAATATTCCTTTACATATTTGTCATTAGATTATTTGCCAAGCCTTCGATAAATTGCAAAATACTTCGAAGCCTAGGAATGAAAATAAAAAAATTAGTAAAATAATAACTTTATAAAATACCTGTTAAATTTCTACGAATATATTTGGAAAAACTTATTATTTTCGCGCAGGTACAAAATTCATTACATAAATCATCGCCATATTTTAGTTTGTTTAATGTCTTGGTTGATCTATTGTATAGTATAAGATAAATAAACACCCATATAGGTCTGAGGTTTCTATCTTCATTTAAACTAGATATAGTAGTTTTTAACTTATTTTTTCCACACGAGGCCATCATTTAACAAAACGTTTAATACTGTTCTGTTGTAATTATTCCCTCGATTCAGTCGAACCAATTTTTTCAGTGGGGTTAAATAAACTATGTCTCGGCATGTTATTGATGTCAACGTACAGTTGGTATCATAATTTTGAGTATCATAATTTGTTTAGCTGTCATTATAAGTTCATTGCTGCATCGATTTAAGACTAACCACACACATAAGATAATTATAAACTTAATCAACGTATTGCATTTAAGGCCAATATGAAAAATAGTGTTTTTATTGTTTGGTTAGCTGAATAACGGAATAATGTAAATCAAAAATTTGACAGTTAAAACATAAGAAGATGCATGTTTTCAGATTTGCTTACAATGGAAGGAACGCAGTTGGTAAAAAGATGTAAAACGTAAGAAGGGTTTAAGGGAAAATACGAAAGTAAACTTAAATGGCTGCGGTACAATATTATTAGCATATTGACACCGAGATCAGAATTCACAGAAATATAGGGCATCAGTGAAGTGCTTTCTGCGATGCAAAGCCCCTAAAAACTTCTGTTTTACGATTTGCTTAGCTCTGCACTGATTACCAATACGTGAAACAAGTATTGTGTTACTCAGGCGCAGGAACCATAGTTCTTACGGAACTGGTATAAATGAATAAATTGTTTGTTATTAGGTCACGAAGTTGGCACACTAAGAAACAACGCTGACTTCAAATGATTTACATCTTAAAATACAATAATTCGGTTTCGGTATTTTTTAAAAATGAATTATACATAATCTTATATATAAGTTTTGTTCTGATACAGTTAGATTTTTGTTATATCCGCTGTAAATTTTATTTCTTGTAGTTTACTTTTTTTTTTAATTTGCTGTATTTTTAGTTGCTCGTAAGTGAAGTTTCAGTATTTGTATTTGTCACTCTACAGGTTTCGCAGATGAAGAGAACGAAGTGCTATGCCCATCTTACACCAAGGAGTATCCTAGACAGACAGGGAAATACTTCTTTCTCGGCAAAGTGATGACCTCACCCTTCAAGGTCCTGGAGTTGACAAAAACCAACCGCCACAACTACACGTTATACTTCGCCGCCTGGCAAAACTGCCAGGTTTGGGTGAAAGAGATCGCAGCTCAGCTGGGTCAATTGATTGCCAGTAAACTTGATGACTACAAAACACTGAAAGAGTCAAGACCGTTCTTTGCTGCTGTTGCTAAATCGTCTTCTGGCTTCAGCAAATTCTCGAAGACTGTTTCTGATAACATTAAATCCAGATCTCCACAGCTTGGTTCAATGGACAGCGACTCTCAGTCCAATACTAGCAGCTCAGCTTCCCAATCTGCTTCAAACATCACAGTCACCCAAAGTAATTCAAATATAAAAGTCTCCAAATCTGGTTCAAATATTGAAGGGTTCCAATCTGTATCTAGCGTCAGAAAATCCTCTGAAACAGTTTCTGAGAACTTAGCAGCTACATCTAATTCTAGTAACAGAAGTATCCATTTTGATTCATTTATTACAGTCTCCCAATCCGAATCAAATATCGCAATGTCCAAAACTGATTCAAATATTGAAGAACGCCAGTCTGATTCAATTACAGAAGAACGCCAATATGATGCAAGTATCGAAGAACCTCAGTCTGATTCAACTAGCGAAGAACCCCAATGTTTACGGAACAGAAATATCGCGAAAAACTACTCCCAGGGCAGAGTTTCTCCTTCTGAGAGTTTGAAACTACTTCAAATAGAAGAGACTCCCAATATAATTATGCAATCTGAGCATCCCAATGTTACTCAGGCGCCAGAGACGCCAGCTATGCAGGTCACAACAACTCCCGAACTGATTTTAATCGAAGAACCTGCCGAGGTTAACTTAACAGCCAAGCCTCCCAATATGATCTTAGAAGCAGCCCAACCTAAACTGGTTTTAAAGGTTGAGCTTCCTAAAGTGAATTCAAAAGACAAGGCAAAGTGTGAAGTGGTCAACAGATCACGAAAATCGAATTCAACCAATAAAGCACGTCAGCCGCTTTATGATAATCCCAAAGTCTCTCAGTCTTATTCTACAACAAGATCTCTTCAAAATGATCCTGAAAAGAAAGACTGTCAGTCTATTTTTGAAAGGAAACCACCACAGTCTAATTCTAACGTCAGTTTACCTAAATCTAACTTAAAATTTAGAGAGACTCATTCTGTTTCTAAAACGAGTACATCTGTAACTGAACCTGACAACAGCGTTCATTCCTCCGAATCAAAGAGGAAAGACCCAAAATCTAATTCACACAGCACAGTTTCTCCTTCTGTTACTAAATTGAAAACTTCGCATTCATTTCCTGTTGACAAAGCCCCACAATCTTTTACTTGCAGCCGAGAATCCAAACATTATTATCGAAATAGAAACTCACAATCTCTTTCTAACCTCAAAGTAGCCAAATATAACTCTACATGCAAACCCTCACAATCTAATTCTAAAACGAAAAGCTCCCAATATGTTTCTGATAGTACATCCTACGGTTCTGATCCAAATATTAGTACATGTCTTGTGTCTTCTAGGTGCAGTTCTTCCAAAACCGATTCAAAAGTCAAAGCTTACCAATCTAGGTCGAACAGCACAACCTGACGGTAATGGTGCTGTTTTCCGTTGTGTTACTTGCAGTGGAGTCTCCAAATATGTTTCTAAAATCAACTGCTATAATTTTGTGAACAGTGCATCCCACACTTATTATTAAATAAGGCATTTACTCTGTGTTATTGACAACATCGCCTATAAGCCTGTCTCATAACAACTTTCCATTACTTTCAGTAAATGTAACTCGCAAAAGGTGAAAAATTGTATAATTCTAATAAAATGATCCACAAATATATCCGACCACTACTATAGTATTTACATATTCCTGATTTTACAATAGAACTATACATAGAAGGCTATGCATTTAGTATTAACATAACTTAAAAAGAAAACTATGATGTTTTCTGACAGTTGTGCTAGAACACTGGAGCTCAGATTATAATTTATTTTTCTGTAATAAATTTCAATTACAATAGCAATTTTTTGTCAGTTTGTTAAGTTTTACCACAAATATATCTCGGACAACTTTACATGCAAAATAGAATTGTTAGATTTGTTTTCTGCTAAATATTATGTCACTTTTGTAAATTTTTTAAGGAAGAAAAATTTTTGATTAGAAGTTGATTGGATCTCAAAAAATGTACGCATATATATATATTTTTTTTTTCGCATTTTAAATTAACGAAATTCGTAAAAAAGACAACGTAATAAATATTTATATTTAAAATCCACACCGAAATCTTTGCTAACTCGTTATATTTTAATTAGACAGTACAAATGTGTAAATCTTGCATTATTCTCAAGCAATGGATAGCTTAACATGTCAAAAGCTTTGCTTACTTGTGTTACGAAACAAAGAATATAGCATGCATGGAGCGGAATATTATTCTGTGGACACTGATTATACATAGTTGAGTAATATCTTTTTGTACTGAACACTTATTTGACTCACGCAAAATATCTTCTTGTACTCCAAACTTTTCCACGTGTATTCTGTAAACCGAATATATTTTAGCAGTAATTTGTTCAGTCGAGCCAATAGTTTTTTGCTAGACGTAATATTTATGAACATGTGTCTTTGAAATGGAAATCATAGTAGAGATAAAAAAACGATATTTTGTTCGGAGTGATTAAATATTTGTCAGAAAAATTAGTATGGTTAAAATAATATCACTCAATAGGTTTCATCTTACAGCTATTTGGTTTTAGAAGACTTTCGTACGAATGTACATTTAGATATTTTCTTTTAAAATACTGGCACAATTATAATATAATTTATTCGATTTTATTGTTTCAAGAGAAGATTTGTATTGGTAAAATATTCCAGATAAATTATTTGGATAAAACAAACGCCAGTGTTTAAAAACTGAAGAAGAAAACTAGTTTACGTTGTAACACTCATGCAACTATTATTCAGGTCAGAAATAAGTTATAAGTCCATCTTATACTGATGATGTCCGATCGCTTGGTGGCGCCGACCCTACGTAGATAAGCTAGCTGAGCGATCAACTTTGGTGCGAAGGGCTGTGGGTTAGATTACCAGGTCTGGGTGGGTGTAAATTTGGGTTCGTTTAAACTAGTCTCAATTCTATTGAAGGTCTTGGTGGAAGAAGGGAGTATTTCACATTAACGATCTTCTAAGAAAAAAAAACAATACATGTTTCTTTAACTTAATGAATGTTGATGATTTAAAAGCGTATGTTACGAACATAGTCCAAGTATGAATATATATACCTTGGCATATTTTTATTTTAAACAATTCACTAGCTTTTCTTTCTTGGAAGTTTACAAATGTGATATACCTCCGTCTTCTACCAAAGCGTTCAATTGCCTAACAACTTTACTCGGGGTTAGACAACTTAAAATGGGGGAAAAAAGTAGGGGGATGTTTGGCACAGCGCCGAAGAGAAAGCCTTGCCATTGTATCAAACATAAAAAATAGTGTCTAGGGCTTTGCTTTTTGTTTGGAGGGCCAAGGGTCCAGGGTTCAATTCCCGGCCGGGGAGGTCAATATTTACAGTTAAATACCCGGGTTCAGGTCTGGGCGTTGTGTTGTCCCCTCATTAACGTGTTGCGGAAGGCAATTACGAACCACCGTAGTTTTGTCCTCGTCTAATGGTGCCTCATATGTTCCCCTAAAAGCACAGACTAAATAGGAATACAGACGAGAAATTACGTGGCGGCTCGTTTGATACGTTTATGTTTGGCGCGTGCATGTAACGACAGGTTTCCTATTGGCCTGGCTGCCGCCTAGTAGAGCAGCTGCCTTACGCTGATTAGCAGTAGGTATTTATGCTACGTGTTGCTAGCCAGGGAAGACATTTTTCTGGCATGTGTGACTGAGTGTGCCGTCATACAGAGCATTTCACTTCTGTATTCCTAAATAGTCAGTGCCCGAGGTTCAAACTAGCCTCCAGGGTGAGAAATCATCCATCACAAATAGCAGTGCACTAAAAATTCTGACATTTGTGTAAACAGACGTAATATATTCCGCGTGTTTATTAAAAAAATGACTTGTTTATTTGTCTTAGTTTTAATTTCGGTAAAATATGTAAACTTTTCTTTCTGTTTGATATTAATGCCACGAACTATGATTTCTACTTTTCGATATATAATTTTTAGTCTTAAACGAGAAAATATATAGAAAAACTGTTGCACAGATTCGATTAAATCAGTGTGTGTTATGTTAACTAACTTCTTCAAGACAATGTAAACAATTGTTTCGTCTAGTTATGTAAATTAAGGAAATTCTCTTTAATGAACTAACTAACCACTTATATACATTTTTATTTAGAAAAAGTAGACTGCATAGTGAAAGCAATTTAATTATGAGCTTAAGTAGAGTTTTTAGATATCTGCTCTCTTTTAGGAATAAAAAATATTAATAATCGTGAAAGCAGCGGAATAGATTGATCATGACCATAAATTGATGTAGTCGTAACCAGATCCTTATTTATATACTTTCGGTTCATTTCTTCTTAAAGTATAAATGTAAGGTTTCCCTTAATATTTCTATAAGTAACAGACTGCAACACAAGATCGTGTCGAATGCTGTGGGCGATACTTCATTGCTCTATCATAAAGACACGGTAGACACTGGAAGCTAGAAGCAAGCTTGGTGCTTATCGCATCGCTAAGTTGTGAAAACCACTCAGAACTGCGAGTTTGTTAACCACCTACGCGCACTCGTTAAGTTAGTCCTTATGGCTCTATTTCGCTACTGAGCCTTCAACGAGCAAAATACATCCATGCAAGTGGCGGCTTCAGAGTAAACAATTTAAACTTCCTTTTATTTCTCAATTATTTTTTATTACGAATCGTTTCCCAATCCCTGAACATTTATTACCATAGTTAACATATCCTTCTGCACACTCTTCCATTTTTGCGCGCAGACAAAAAAAAATACTGGTGAACAATAAAGAACGTTCTTTCCTTGACAAAACTACAACCAAATATGTACATTTTATTTCTCTGGTTTATTATAGAGATTTCCGTGAAATACATCCTTCCGTTATTTTACTTTCACACTTCACTGGACCATTAATATTAGGAAATCCTTTAAAACGTACCTAGCGGCTTAACTTTTGTCATAACGTTGAGGCGAGACTTCAGTTCCGTGTGTATGTAAACAGAGGCTTTAGGACACACAGTACACATATTTTAACTATGCGACAGAACACTTGTCAGTTACAATGGTTTCTTACATCGCGTCAGTTAATTCTGGAATGTAGTTGTAGCATGTGAATTACTGACCAAACATTAACAAAAAAACCGTGTGGTAGATGACTCCTGGTTTTTCGTTTACGAGAATGAAGGGTTAGTCGTTCACACTTGCATGCCATTATTCCCGTCAACAAATTGCGTGACGATGTTTTTTACCAACGTGTTTTTTTTTTTTTTCGAATTAGATTCACTTGGTACATTCCGTATCTGTGAATTACCTGAAAGCCTATACATGTCTATCTGTAAGGCTACTTCGTGATTCGGTACATCATTTTATTGTCATTCACATCCTACAACAGTGGTAAAACACTCGCGTCGCATTCGGGAGTATCCGGACTAAATCTCTGGTTTAGACCATCCTGATTTCATTCTAGGCGAATGCTGGGATGGTTCCTCATTACAATCCCTGGCCGACTCCTACTACGGTTCATTATATTACAAGTTTGAAAGAAAATGTGTTTTCTTACGGGATAGTTTGGCACAGGGAAAAATTCTGCAGCTAGTTTCGCGTTTTAAATGATCAACTTCATGTAACTTAAAATACAGGAAAACTTTGTGACTGGTCAGTTTACGACTCTAACAGATACCAGCGCTCAAGCGGCAGATATTTTCCCTATGCCAAACTTTTAACAGTAATCATTCTGAACCACGTAGTAGAATTAACCTTACTCCTACTCACTTTCCCATGTGTACCTCTACCAAGGATTTGTGTTGTATGAGTGCACGTAAGTACATTATTGCTGTGGCTCAAACATTACCGTACTTGAACAAAATGAAAAATCACTGTGTATAAGTTCATAGCTCTTTACTGCAGCTGCTACAATATCACACTACTCACTGACTACAGTCTGTCAATACTTGCTGTCCAGCAGAGCCCTCCTCCTATTTTCTGGAGGGGTTGTGGGTGCCGAACCAGTCAGCAACCTCGCCCGCAGAAGGCAAACAAACCTGTACTGTCAGGCTTGCAAGGCATGTTTCTTCCGTACACTGTCCCAACACTATGACAAATAGAGCAATACTAAACAATTATCACATTTTGTTCTCTTCGGCACTCATTCTTACCTCCCCATAGGGTGATATTAACCTGCTTGATTGTAAACAACATTTTCTGGAAATATACTAAAGTGAGTTCTTCACGTAAACCATTATGGTTGGAAATTTAAAAAATCGCAAAATACGACGCTAATTTATTAAAAAAATATATAATACAACAGTTATTAATTATCATAATGAAATTGTTCAATCATTTGTTTCGTCGTGACATGACCAATATTTGACGGAATATTTTATAGTTGGTTAAGGCAACATAATTTTACATTTCAAACAAGTTTAGGTTTATAAATTATTCTGAATATGAAAACAAAATGCAGAAAATAAAATTTTGTCACATATATTTGTCCGTCGTAGCAACTGAAAAATATTTGTAGTACAACGTATGCGACTACAAAAATGCTTTTGGAGAACTTATATTCCTGAACGATAACAATGCCTGCGCAACATTTCATCAGTTCATTTCAACCCGATAAAACTGAAGAACTAACTAAGATTTCGAGATTTTTGTAGACATTATAATTTATTGTTTCTCTCTAGAATATACGATTTATAAAAATTACTCGTCTGCAAATAGGAGATTTTTAATTATTTAAAGAAACTCTGTTTTAGCACATTATTGAACACAACTATTGTCGTACCTTTATTGAGGGTGTTCTGTGGATTACCGTCTTGTTGTTAGATGCAATGGTCACCGCTAGAGAAGCGTGCACAGTGTTTATATAACGTAGGCCTACAGTTTCGCAAATACCCAGTATTGAGTACATATCGACAATATGATTCAGATAAGTTTTTAGTTTTATTACGTACTGAAGCAAACGCATAGTTAAAAAAAGTCACAGGATTTATATACGTGTGAACTTCAAGCGACCAATTGAGGCATTTTGATGATGAGACGATTCCTGCCCTGAAATTAGACGTTGAGATTTACTTATCTTACAGCAAGGTTTTACTTTTCCCTCGGAGCTTGCATGACATGTTTGCAAATATAGTTTAGCCAATCAATGTAACGTTCATGATAACTCTAGGGCGAGGATTATCCCAATTTTGCAAGATATCGAGAAATTTGCTGTTATTTGAACATATATGATATGCCTTGTTCGTCTTAACGGCAATGCTGCAGATCATGAAACTGTGCGAACATTTAAGAAGGGGTTGTTTTGAGTTGGAGCCAGCCCCTGTAAAAATTCCTTCCTAAACACTAACGGATGTGATTAACCTACGCCCAATATGGAACGTTTGTCATACTTTAGCTTGTAAATACAGGTACTATTAAACGGTATTGTTATAAACGGCTGATAACATTAACATACATTTGATTGTTAAAATAATATCTATTTGTGTAGGAATTAATGTATGGCAAGCAAATTTACCATACCTGCTTTCTTATCATGCTACACATCGGTTAGGTATGTTTACAAACATTTTTTCACAGTGTATGTATGTGACTCCGTTAGTTTAAGGCCGAGTATATAAACTTCGCAACAACGCAAGAACGCTAGAAACGCATTTTTTAAAACGCAACAAAATTTCAGTCGTTTATAGACATCGCATGCGACACAATGTAACCAACACTAGCACTCAAAATTTCGATGTGGCAACGGAAAGTTTCTCGGTGTTTTTTCCGTTATGATTATGTTTTATCACTCATCTCTGTTTTCTGTGTTTATTCATTTTATATATTTACATCCCCATTCTTACAATGCATACTGGAATGGAGTTAGTAATAAAACAATACGTAGTATAATACATATTCATATAAGCTTTGTTTGATATACAATTAGGATGTACATATATAAACTCATAGGTACATAATTAAACCTCCCCTTTAATAATCATAAATTGCATTTATCAACATAGTTTATATCATATGTAAACACATAGAGTTTGGCCTTCACCTATTGCCATATAGTTAGAGCCCACGATTTTTTGCTAAAAGAATTCTCCAACAATTAGTTTCAATGAATCATGTGCACATATACAGCCCTGCTTCGTGGTCAGAGATTGACTGTTTTTAACTCTCAGCGTCTAGGGTTCTATCCGCAAATCACAGACGTGTTGTGTCGCAGTAACCTTGTTCCTGTTGGCACAGTCAAATGAGCCACGTCTGTGCAACAATACATTCTGCCAGTAACCATGAAGCAGAGCTTCATATGTGCACATAAGACATTGAAAGAAACTGTTGCAGAATTATTTTCGTGAAAAATTGTGGGCGCTACATATAACTTAGTGTAATATGATCCTTACGCACATTACACACAATTGATGTACATATTTTTATTTTGTTATCTTGTGTTCAGATATTCATTGGCAGAGTAGTAGGGGTTTCCTGTTAGGTATTTGTTTAGTTCTGATTTAAATTATTTATTTTACGTTTTTGGCAGCTTATTTATAAGTTTGATACCACAGTAGTAAGGGCTCTGTGTAGTTAAGTTAGGTCTGTTGGAGATGAGATGAAGATTGTTTTGTCCTCTGGTGTTACGGTTGTGTATGTTGCAATTTAGTTCCAGGTTAGCATTAATTTGAACATACAGTATTGTGTGGTATATGTAAACTTGGGGTGTCATTATGTTTTGTTATTTGAACAGTTGTTTGTAGTGGGTTACCTGGTTTTTACTTTGTATTGTATTATATATTTTTTTAATTTTAAATGCATTTTCTCCAGTGTATTGAGTTACCCCAGAAAATTACTCCATACGTTAGGATTAGTTGTACATTGTTGCAGTATTTTGAAACAGTAACCAAATAAACGTAAGCATCGTGGATTTGAAGATGAAATTAAAAAAAAAAGGAACCAATATATAACGAAATGGCTGAATTTCACCCTTCTAAATACAATTGCAACTATTTTCATATAGTTTCGCCAAACAAACTGTTGATATAGAAGGCGGTGAAACGCAAGAAGTTGAAAGTTATCCAACTCTAGCGTTATTGTCGTGCGTATTTGCGTTTCTTGCGTATTCTACAAACGGGTATATGTCGATTATGTATGTTCTATTTTTTGCGTCTTGCGTTCTTAATTTGTTTTGTAGTTTATGTATCCGGCCTTAGCATAACACTGATTAATCGTATGTCATTTAACTAATAGTATAAAACACGTGAAGGGTTAGATGAATGAATCGTATGTATGAAATATTTAGGCATGTGTTAGCACTGGCTGGATTTTAAGTTTAACAATATGTTATTAATTCCTGAAACATTACGTATGTAATACAAATAATACTGGCCAAAATGAGGTGTCAGCGAATATATGTAGACTATAATTGTGGGAAGTACTATAGGGACAAAAATACTGTTTACCTTTCTTTAATATTGGGACTGTTCCGACAACAATGGTTTATGTATGATGTAACAAGCTGTTATTTTAACGGAAGAAAGTGCTTTGGTCTGTTTACAGAAAAAATTGTTACATTAATAAAACAGATTTTAGGAGAAAAGTCTAGATAGTACCAACGTATAGTACCAAAAACTAAATTGTATCATTGTTCCTATTTTAACCGAACTACGGTACCTATGAGCAGTAACTTTTATAAGAGTATGAACGTTAACTCATTCTGCGCGTCAGCTCAGATGGCGAGTGGCAGCTACCGAGTGAAGGGCACATTAAAAAAAAATTCAAGCAGCAGGCCCCTGCAAAAACATCTGGTTGCCTATAAACACCGGAATGAAATCGACATATGTAAGTTAGCAATTCAAATTTTAAACGGTAGTAATATTACATGGAACACATTCCAGCTCGTTAACCCGCCAAATAATATGGCGCGTACTGAAACTAGCAATATCATGTCACATTTTTATTCCGATGCCACAATAAAACTACATTTTTTTTTAAAAATACAGATTGCAAGTTATAAGGCGACACACAAAAATATTTCCTTGGTAACCGCCACCAAAACAGATTAGGGGAATCAGCCTGCTAATATATCTTATCATGCCAGAGATAATAATATCTTCCTCACATTAATCTCCTGATTTCTGATGAGAGCGACGGTTCACTAAAGCACAATACTGAAATCAAAATTATTATATTTCAAACACACCGTATTTTTTTAAAATACAAAACAATGTACAAGCGCCTGATCGTTATTACTAGCCTGTAAGCTTTATCACTTTAAACTACAGATTAATTTTTCGTTTCATATGTTGCACATTCTAGAATGTTGGTCTGAGAAGTACACGTGCGATACGTTTAGCCACTTCCCGGTATATAACCTGTGAGGGGGGTCATAATTGGTCCTCGACACAAATACCTTAACCAACTACAAAATGTATGCATACCAACAGCATCCAATAATAATACACGAATGAGCGTTGCATGCACTGACGCCAGCTTCTGGTGTCGTATAGTTGTAATTAATATTTCTGATATTTCAAATCATACCATGCGTTCACGAGTTAACGTGAAGAGGGCTTTATTTTCTCTACGTGCGTCAACAAGTCATATATGCGATTAGTAATTAAACTCTGTACCAGAAGTAATACATGACGTTATTGTACAGAAGTGAAAAAATTCACTTGTTGCATTATTAAGCTCTAACACGATGAAATTATATTTGTGGGAATATATTGAAAATTAATATTTGTTGGTATTTTTATGCCACAAGTAAAAAAAAAATCTAGTTTTCGGAACTGAGTGTCCCATAAGAAATTCGACAATTCAAAGCTAGTTCAGTGACTAACGCCTACAACCCATGAAGAGGCGTGATGCATTTTTGGGTCTTCATTGCCACTCCTGTACTTGTAACCCTAGATCGAACAAAATTAAATCCATGATTAGAGATGATGGCATATCACGACATTTTTTGTGCCAACATACCCTTGAAAACACTGTAGTCTCTTTGCGACATGTATGGTTGAGTGCTACACGTCTGACACAACGTAACTGTTTGCAGACCAATACTAGGCATCAAATATTACAATAGTGGGATTCTTATTGGCTTAGTCAAATAGGGCAACATATCTACGTACAAGCGCACAAGCTGAACTTGCGTCGAAACCCAGCAAAGAGTCAAGTTTTCTCGCGATAAACTATCATCTCTAGCCATTATCCATTATTTCTACTGCTTTCGTTATAGTTAATTTTTATCCCTAAACGAAAGCAGATGTCAAAAATCTGTTGCACAGTTTTGTTGAAAATAGTTTTGACTGTATAGTGTAATTTTTCCTAAACAAAAAATGTAAAGGTTTGTCCAATTAGTTAATTAAGGAGAATTTACATAATTGCATAATTAGCTGAAAACTTTCTGTACTTCGTCTTGAAGAAAAAATAGATATCATTGTATTTTTAAAGCAAAAATATGCAACAGTTTTTCGACACATTCTCTCGTCTAGGATTAAAAAATTATTATCGTGAAAGCAATAGAAACCAAACCTGTTGACTTCAATCTGCCCCATCTGTAACAACATTGCCTTCTACCCCAGATTTTTATTCCCGTATAAAAGCTTAGTTTGTGTACGTATCGGTTTGGCGCAAGGGTTGAAACTGTTGTTATTAGCTCGGCCAACGAAACATCGGCCGCGTTCCGTTGCTGATGAAGAACCTGTGATCACTGAGGTTTTGTCAGCAGTAATGGAACAGCTTCAGTCCTCAGTAAAAATCGCATTTGTCGCAGTGGGAATAGTTTCAGTACTGTAATGCGAGGTGTTGTAAATTATTTCTTAGCTTATCTCGCTAATATAAAACACACGCCGACTGATATAAATCGACAAGTTTGGCTAAAAAGAAGAATCGATACTAAATGTCTTGTATTATATCGAAACACGTGGGTAGTCAGTGCATGGTAGTCCTAACCTATTCAATTAATAAGTGTGTGTGTAGGTAAATATTTTTTATTTGCGTATTTATAAATATATTGCACTTTGTTTCACTTTCTTTAGCTTTTAGTGCATCTTCCACGTCCACATATTCTGTAATTTTCTCCAGTCTGCGCAACTACAGTAATTTCTCCACTCAAATTTAAAACTCCCGCGAAAAAACATATTTCACTGACACTACATGTCTTATGCAGCTCCAGTAATCTTATTATAACTCCGCACAGGACGTTTACCCAAAACCTTGCGAAAACTAATTCAGTGGTCTTAGCAGTATCCGAACAGCTGCTAGCGTTGCTGAGATTCCTGAATCAGTGAATTCAGCAGTAATGGAATGCGGTTCTTAGGGCCTATTCTATTACGTTTTCAGTCCCTTATACGATCTTTATACGAAAACAGTTACTGGGTTAACTATCTTTACGACGGGAATCAGTACTATGTAGCCTAAAAATGGCGCCTTGACTGTCTTTCAAATGTATCGTGTCTTGTGTGGTACTAGGGTGTTGTTACGAGACAAAGTTTATGTAAATGGCCGACATCTAACTTGTGTTCTACGACCATCCTCACTGGAAAACATGTCCGATTGAAATGTTGCTTGGAATGAGACAGAAGCACATTTTATTATTTCCAGAATATGTTAAAAGTTTCATAAATTATAGGTCTGTGTACATGGATTTTGACTGCCGACACAAACAAAAAATTCAATACAACATGCACGCTCCTATCTCTTGGCCGGAGATTTATATATTTTTGTTTTATTTGTTCCAGAGAGCTAAAGCTCTTTGTAGTGTTTATATTTAGGCACATGAGACAAAAACAATTTACAATTTTATAACAACTGGACACTATACACAATAAATAACAGTTAAAACATATTACACTATAAAATAGTTACAATAAAAACAATTACAATAATAGTTCCTTGTCAGTCATAGGTTAAATTTATGTACCCGTACAGCAGTGTAACTTTGCGACGTCGTATGGAAGTCGCAAAATGTCGCATTAACGTCGCAACAACGTCGCATGGACATACATATGGCCACATTTTGCGACGTCTCGGCACTACGTGGCAGGGACATCTCAGCGCTACGTCGCAGGGACGTCTCAACACGACGTCGCAGGGACGTATCGGCGCTACGTGGCAGGGACGTCTCGGCGCTACGTGGCAGGGACATCTCAGCGCTACGTCGCAGGGACGTCTCAGCGCGACGTCGCAGGGACGTCTCAACGCGACGTCGCAGGGACGTCTCAGCGCTACGTGGCAGGGACATCTCAGCGCTACGTCGCAGGGACATCTCAGCGCTACGTCGCAGGGACGTCTCAGCGCTACGTCGCAGGGACGTCTCGGCGCTACGTGGCAGGGACGTCTCGGCGCTACGTGGCAGGGACATCTCAGCGCTACGTCGCAGGGACGTCTCAACGCGACGTCGCAGGGACGTCTCAACGCGATGTCGCAGGGATGTCTCGGCGCTACGTGGCAGGGACATCTCAGCGCTACGTCGCACGGACGTCTCGGGGGACATCGCAATTTACTCAAAATATGGTAAAATTGGGTAGTTTTTTTTAGAATATAAATGTGAAATTTGCTATGTTGTATATTCTATTTTTCTTGCTCTATTAGGCCTATAGAGGCACAGCAATTGAACCATTTATTTATAATTTTGGTGTAATAAGTCAAAAAAAGATTCTTACCTAATAATTTGTTTGGCTGGCCAACATTTAGCCTAAATTTTAATACGTACTTGCATTGTAGCAGAAGGTAAACTGACTTCACGCTGCAACCCTAAATTACACACCTACCGGTACCTTCTCTTATAAAGAAACAGAAAAATTAAATTAATTGATATGGCTGGTGGTGCCAACTTTGCGACGTCACACAGATATACACGTGACAATGTTTTACGATGTCACAAAAAATGTCTAAAAAATGTTTGCTTGGTTGTCTTGGTGCAATGCCATTTGGATTCATAAGAACTTTATATAAAAATACCATGCGGCTTCTCTTTCTAAAAAACCAAGGGGCGAAAGACCAATGCTCACAGTTTATCTCTATGTGTTACCGGTAATAAATTGAACGGCGCCATGTTGCAACCTGTAACATGCAATGTCCTATACCAAAATTTATTTTTGTTGAAAAATATTGTTGCCCCCACCCTCACTGAAATATCTTCGGCTGCAATATGTCAGCATTAAATTTGGTCCTTTAATAAAAGAGCAGCGTAACATTCAAGTGATTTTAAGGTGATAGGTACATACATCAAGGGGTCATCTTGAAATAATAAATTTTGCAATAACTTTCTAGATAACATATATATTTGGTCAAGACAGGTATAAAATGTAACACAGTGGCCAGTGTTAAGAATTATCAGCATGACATTTGCCTAACTTCATGCTACTGTGGCACTATCGTTTCGATTTTTCTTATTGCAACTATCTTCTAGTTTTCTGTTACTGCCTCTGTATCATAAAGCCCGAAGTGTAGTAAGCCACTTGTAAAGTGAACAAAACCATGCTGTTTATGCACACAAGCTGTGATGAAGGCACAGGTGGACGATGTCGCTGGCCAGCAGGTTTACACAGGGATCTCCTGTTCTCCCTCATTCCGGCATTTCTCTATCGTAGTGCCTCATTTCACGTCATATTTTAGGGTACGTAAATTGCGTACGGGCTCCCCCTTACAAATCTGGATTCTGAGTGTGATATCCTGCCCCTTGGGTATTCACTTCATACATTTTTTTAAGGGGCAGGTTAGGAGTACTAGCACTCGAAGTAAACTATGGGTTCTTGCTTAGAAACCACACCTATCCGTATAGTACATAAGTAGCACAGGAGCTAGCATAAACATACAAAATTATCAGAACTGCCACTTAAGGTGAAGAACGTGTAAAAGCAAAATTAAGAATATAATAAAACACGCACTAGTAAATAATAAATAATAAAGACTTGCAGTGAAAATACTTGTGATGGTGTCTATGGTTAAATTATGGGTTCTTGTTGGCCAGACACTGCAACATATCCTTGACGAGGGGAGACGGGGGGATTAGAGAAGAAGGGTGGGGGTGGGGCTCGGGGATTTAAAAAATACTGATAAGAATGACTTATTATATTCGTCGGACAGGATATGGGGGTTACGATTTTTGGAATATGTAGGCTAGGAGGGACAGCCGAGACTAGATAGATATTGGGGAAGGGTACATGTCAGAAGTTGCGGTGAAAACCCCTCTACTGATATTGGTGATGATCCCAGGGTCTACAGGCATACGACTGTGGGGCAGGCTCATTTACCAAACTGTTCTTGCACCCTCCAAGTAGAAGTTCTTCAGAGACTTGTCAAAGCCAGTCTCCACATCACAATACACTCGTACTTAATACATAATTTAAATGTCACTGGGGATGGGGTGACAACCACCAAGTCAATGAAAGATGGGGAGTATATATGCTATTTACTCACCACAAAAAAGTAACAATACAGTTGAAATGTGGAGAAGGCCAGCCAGTGAAGTGGATCTGCTGCCAAACCCACCAGTGTGCATTGCAGTAAAGAGTGTGCAAGGTTAGCAGTGAAAAAATTACATTAAATAAGATAAACCCCTTGATGTGGTGCCCAGCAGGGGTTTAAGAGTCCTGGGTCAAGCAAACAGAGAAGAGGTTCTGGTAAACTACATTTAATACTGGAAAAAATAAAATAATTTAAAGCAAACTGATGATAGACCCAGGGTAAGCTGAAAACACGTCCATCTCCTCTAAGCGTCTCGCACTGACTCCAATGGAAACCACTGACGGGAAACCGAGCCCACGAAGGAAAGGGGTAGCTTTATGAGGCAAAAACTAATTCACACACATTAACACTATCATAAAAAGTTTTGAATGTTACGTAAAGCAAATTAGTAGGTCTACTCGTAAAATAATAACAACATTATTACTCTTGAGGAACACCTTATATGGGACAACTATTTCCAAATTATTTCGATAAACCAGTGGAAGGCTATGTAGCTATATAGCATAGCTGGCAAAACGTGTAAGTAATTGAATGTAAATTGAAAATAAAAGGAAAATATTAAAGATATTTTAAACATTAAAACCCTTTGACTTTAAATAGAGTTTTCGTGCATCCAGGACACTGCTTGTTTTACTTGTGTAGCGGAGTGTTTAAAAATACTTACATACACACTACAGACAATATACGGAGCACTTAATTTAAGCTTAATAATAACACAGTAAAAATGCACGCTACTTATTCAAACAATACCGCCACACATTGCTCCCACCCTCCTGCGGCAAGGGGCTTTCCTCGGGAGTCTTTGGCAGATAGGCTAAGGGAAAAGGGGGCAGGTCTGGTATAAGCATAATTATAAATCTTACAAAAGTATCTTTCCTGTTAGTTCATTCATTTATTAATGTGAGTAACGTATAAAATACAAGTTAAAAAATTTTAAAACCATACTAGCAAACAAAAATTTGCGGCATAATAATTATGTCTACTACTTACAACTGCATATTATGATATCCACAAAGCTTTCAAACGTTGTTTCAAGTTTCTTTGGTTTAAATGATAACTACAGGAAACTGTTATTTGATATGAATGTGCTGTTTTGTTAATTCAACATGGCTCCAGGGCAGCACGGGTACCAAAAGCCCATAACACAATCTAAACCAAATTCGTATACTGGTTTTGGGACAAAAATAATTTCCATATCGCCTAAAATACTACCAGTTTAGGTACGAAAAATGTTTACATAGCACCATTTTGCACATTTTAATTAAAATTTTTCCAGGGGAGAATCTCTGGGATCCTATTACATTTGGAAATTATTCCCCCCTCAAAAACAAAACCAATTGTTCCATACCAAAAAATTTACGAGTGCATCACAGTAAGGCTCATTTCAAAAACAACTTGCCAGAGCTATTAAACATTAACTGCTCTATGTACAGTCCCAGAGTTAAATAAATAGAAACCTTATGAAAATGGATAAAGAAATAATTTAATATGCTATAGATTCTACCATTATATAAAGGTAAATGCTTTGAATGAAGTCTTGTCTTTTATACTCATTTCGTTAGTACAAATCTAATGCCAATAATCAATAACACATAATGTGTTCTTGATTGGTTTCTTGATGTGAGTATAACAGAACATTACACCAGTAATACAATTATTTAGTATCTAAAACGTTTAAAAATTATGACAAATATGTGTGTCAACAATTGAACACAAGGCATACAAAAGTAATTTGTACTCATTCACAATTTTAGAAAACAGAATACCCCCCTTCCTAATGGTTTCTAGCACCCTTTATTTTTATAGTAAATTATAATTTCAACGAAAAACATTTTCACAATAAGTTGTTATAGATATTTATCAGCGGAGAAGCTGTAAAAGTTTTTTTTTTTTCAAAGGTTAAAAATCTTTTGGCTTCAGGTGGTTACTTTTTGGGGTCAGTTATATTTTTCACATACATGCAAGTTTGTAATAAGTGGTTTGGAATAGTGAGCACTTCACGAGCCCTAATATTACAATAAATATTTTTTAATCATTATTCTAGATGAGGTGGTAATCAAAAGTACTCGCTGATTGCCTAACAAAAGACAAAAATAGGAAAACCAACTCTAATATACTATATTCACGAAACATTACACATATGTAAAATGATTGCAAAATATTTGTTTCAACGACAAAATCTATTTAATTATTATAGGTCACATTCTGGCAGAAACACTGATACATCAACACTACTGGCAGTTATCTTCAAAAAACTTCATGAAAAGGTAACACCTTTATTCCACTATTTGGAGAAGGCTTAGGCAACCACGGTAAACAATTAAATAAATAGGAACTGTAGTTTAAGTACTCACAGGCAGGTACTTCTAGACAGGAATGTACATTATAATGAACAAACACATTTTCCTTTGGGTGTGTGTGATATTTTGCTGGTTTAGGCCAGCTTTATTGCTGCTTGTTGAAGCTTGGCATAAGTCAGCGAAACACTGCGTAACATAGCATTAAAATATGTTTGTCCTTAATTATATTATGTTTCTGTCTAAAAGTACCAGTCTGTGAGTACTTCAACAGTCTACCTACCTATTTAAATATTCCATAACAGCGAGTTTTAAAAATCAGTGGGATTTGATATATAAAACGACATTCACCATGCTGCAACTTTTAACACTTATCAAGTGCATCCAATGTAAATGATTGTTAGAAATACACTTGGCAAATTTTCGCAATACATTCACAGTATAGCTATGCTGTTTTCCATTGTGCCTAAACCAATTGTGATTTGAGTGATACATAAAAGGTCATGAATTAATTATCCTTTACATTTTCTGCATCAAAAGACTAACATTCAAAACCAACAAATGCATAAAATTATTTGTGGTGCTCGTAAGTACCTATTCACGAAATGGTTTCACAAATTACACTTTAATTTTATGGTCAGTCATTACAATGTTCTTCGTCCACCTCAGTACTTACAAGTGTGTCTCTTGTGAAAGTGAACTCTGCTGTTTGGATTGAAAAATACTACAAAGAAAACTCTTGCCGTTCCAAAAAAAAATAAAAAAAAAAATAAAAAAAAGTAATAAAATTTATTTTAATGACTGAATTGTGTAGTGTAGTATCTTAAATAGGAACAAAAAATTTCTTTATAAAACTGCCCTGGCAATTAGAAAATTTTTTTATTAAATTTAACACATCGAAAACACGCAAACACAGTCAAGCAGGTTTAAAAATAACTTCAGAGTATCAGGCCACTTAGCTGGTGTCAGTTACATTCAACAATCCACAATAAAAAAATAAAAAAATAATTCCGTAAATCTACACGAGCCTCTTGAAATTACAAATGCACTAACAAATAACATAGTTTTTATTGAGATGCGTACCTGGACGATGTGAAATATAGTAACACATTTTTGGTAGGTCCACGTCACTCACAAATTATGAAGCACTCAAAAATCGTTATCTCTGCATTTAGTAAAACCCTGTTTAGAAGATTCTGTAGGGACTGAAAAATTTTAACTTCTTAGCAATTGCAAGGGTCAAATTTATATTGTATTTACAGATGTGGTAAAAACTGTTCAAACTCATTTAAAGGTAAAACTTCTTAAGTGAGAACATCTTAAGAGGGTTTTACTGTATAACGCATCTAGGATTTGAGGACGACTCTTGACCGAAGATTACCCATCTAGATGTTCACCGTTTCCTTGCCACAAACAAAAACTTACTCTATGTGCACAGACGGTCAAAGCTGCAATACTTCTGCAATAAAATTGAATGGACTGAATAACTCACGGATTCAACAGAAAGCAACGAAATTCACGAAAACTGGTAGTACCTAACAAATTTTTAACAAATAATATATAATATAAGTAATAAAATACAAATGAAGACAAAAGCAAACAAATATTACATTCAAAATTACCAGGTGACCAAATAATAGGGTAATAAAACATATTTGAAAATTTTCTTTCGTTGATCAGCGCAGTGATCAGGAAATATGTAAAATTAAATTAAATACTATGCTGTTTAAAACAAATTAAACCAAAATAAAGCAATAATTACATTCATGTCGGCCACTAAATAAAAATTAAGAGTTTACATGGTTAAAATTGCACTCAAATTTTGAAAACGGTAAACAAATGTTACATACAGCTTCAAAATGTACATTTGTATTTATTTTATATTAAAATTTACTCCAACTTGATTGTATTTACATGTCCAATGACACAAAGGATATAGAGTTTGTAAATACTCCTCATACCAAAATACACACATTTACGTATACATTCATACACACATACATACATACAGGGACGTCATTTAGAGGAGACAAAGGGGGGGGGGGCAAATGCCCCCTACCCCTTGGTTTTAGAATTTTAAGTGTGTAAAATTTATTTTTGTATTTTGTTATTTAAATAATGCTAACTTATAAAATAAAACTGAAGTTTCATATTTTAAAGATTTAAATTTATACACGCTTAATTAATAAAAAAGTTGCAACAAGGTCACACTGTCGCTGAAAAGAAAACCTTGGCCCCCCCACAAGAAAAACCTAAAAAGACGCCTCTGCATACATGCATACATACATAAGTACATGCACATAACAATTATCATTACCACAATTAGAGTACTTACGATAAAATCACAGAATATAAAGGTTAACTGATGTTAAAAAGTATATGCATTGGAAACATGGCATTAGTTACCGTCATTAATGTCAGTAAATAACACAAAAAACATATTATACATATATGTCAACAAATAAAATCATATATCATTGTCACTACACATGAACCAACGCTTCCACATTTTAAACAAGACTTAGCAATTACAATACAATACATTGTTGTAATTACTTAGTTAACAATCTGTGCCAGAATAATTATTATTCTCAACAAAGCTAGGAATATTCTTTTATATCATAAAAGGCTTGTGTACTGAGAAAGATTTTGATCATTTGTTTAAATAAATAGGGCTTACGGTCTAGTAACATGATATTCTTAAGACTTGGAAAATAATAAACATATATTTATAAACCTACCCCAACAGTATTTTATATACATTAGATCCACTGTTCAAGTTTCATCTTCATTGGCACTGATATCAGTCTACGTTAAGTAGGTTCAGTGCATATTTATGTCTTAATATTACAGCTGAAATTGCCAGAACTTAGCTGCATAGAAGCTTGTGGCACGCTGCTGTTAGAAAAGGTAATTATCACCATCGTTGGACGCAGAAATTAGAGATTGGTCTCGAACAACAACACTGTAGATCTTCTGATATAGTTATCCCTGAAAAACAGATACCATGCGTGTATACATTTAAGTGTTTGCACTAAATTCAACTAAAGCTCATAAATACATTCCACAAAAATATTTAGTTGTACCTGATCAGACTGTACCTATTGTATTCTTAATTTTTTGGCTGCGATATTTTTCCGCACCAAATCTGTTGCCTGGTTGCTCAAAAATCTTAATTTGAAACAGTTTTACAATTCATAGCAGGAAACCTCGCAATCAGCGATCCTGACCTATACGTGTATCACAGAAACAAAAATGATTGGCCCTATTCCTCAAAATTTAAAACGTCCAATTCCAACTAGCGTTCTAAGCTTCTGAAATAAAACAAGAGGAAAATTGGTTTTGGGGAAAGAGGTAAGCAAGAAGAAAAATATTTTTTTTTCTTCATTGCCTAAAAAATAAAAATGTTTTTTTTTCTTTCAAGCTGAGAAAATTTTAAATAAACAACTTGCAAGTGTGTGTTTGATCACAATTGCCAAACCAGAAACACTGATTTCATTTTACTCACACTCTCTAACGATAAAAGAAAGACAAGTGCTAGCAGTAGGTGGAGGTTTTCCTATAGAGGTGTGAGTTGCAAAATTTGATATGTACTATTTCTAAAAAGTGTTGCTAGCTAGTTGCTTTTGGATATTGGCACATGCTTTTGCTTGTGAGTCCCCTCTGGTTCACTAGACAGTTGTTTGTCGCAGGCTGGTCTTATGCACAGTGATAACAGAGCCACCCAGCTGTGAGTGTGTGTCACCTGTTTACAGTTCCAGTGTCCCGGGTGCTCTTAGCCGTATATGAGTGGACTTTAAAACATTCACACTACATCACATGATATTGCTGAAGAACACTATTATCACCAATAGTATCTCATTGCTAGTGAACAGTATTAGTAAATTAGCTGCGATTTAAATATTACATGAAACCACGCTTTAAAATAGATTTCACTTGTAAATAAAGCGTCCAAAACTATCGAACATATTATTTTACACAAAATGTGTTTTTTAAACAGAATTCCCGATTATGCACATTTGCTAAAAACATATTGTAATAGTTTTCCAGTGCTCATTTTAGGAACTTTCATTATGATTATTTTATTCATACGTGCACCTGAATGATTTCAGAGCACATGTTTTGGCTCATTTGTCATATCAGATTTAGTTGGTGCTGCTTCCACAATATCCTGAGTACCAATCACTCAAAGTTTTCAGCAAAAATTCTAGCATTAAACAGATCGCCACCCAGGTGCACGCATCCAATAATTACTAACACGACATTCAGTAGGCCTCCTCATCAGCAGTGTCATAACAATTGTTAACACTACCAGTATTATTAATACAGTGAAACCTACGGTAACAGCAAACATACTAGGAAACACAATTGGCTGAGATTTTTTTCACCAGAAACAAGGTAGCGGTGATATATTTGAGTGTGCTTAGTTCGAATGTTTCTATTTATGTCTAAAATATTAAACTAATCCCATCCCTCAAAAATTTAATTAAAAGAGTAGCAGCACTAGTGATGAAATATTTTCAAAGTTTTGGTGATATATCAGATTAGACTACTTCATATTCATACTCTTTTTTGTTTTAAAATCAAAATTTTTATTCTAATTAAAGTAACAGCAATTAAAGTTCAAAAAATATATATTTTCAATATGCACAACGCTGTTTTATTATTGTTTTATTTAAGGAGTTGAGAGTGCCACCTAACCTGAGCCCGCTGTGTGCAGGGTTACCTGGGTACACCTGGTGCCCTAATCCCTCTTATGTACAAAGCCTTTAAAAATAACCCTATCACTCACTTGGTAGAAAGCATGTAGCAAGGTACATTGTAGATCTCTTGTTTAGTTTTGTATCAAACTGAGGAGTATATTTTATGATAAAACAGAATGAAAAGGCCAGCTTGGAAACAATATTTTCAATGTTTATGACTAGGTACTTGCAAGTTTTTCCTTAAGATGTGGTTTCTTTCCTTTAACATACATTATGTGAACACGTTTGAATGGCTGATCCACCCTCCAGAAAGCTTCAATAATTGGTGAAACTTTCATTATTTGAAAAATATTTTTTGGTGTAAATTTCATCAAAGTAAAAAATTATGGGGAAACATTCACAGGAGAAGTGACCTTTGATTTAGGGCAACTATTTGTTAAGGGCGCGGTCTATCGCAATTTTCATCACAATTTTTTTTATTTTTTATTTGGGCAAGATATTTTTTTTCTTATTTTAGACACAAAATGTGACTAAATTTGGCTCTTATGAAATTTTTTTATCTCTAATAATTTTCGCGTATTGGCTCGTTAAAGTCATATATTGCATGTTTCCATTTTAACGACTACACTAAAACCAACTGATATACCAAACTAAAAAAAAATCACAGTGGATAAAGACATTGCAGGCTACAATGTCATGCTCATAAAAATAAAGAATAAAAATGATTTGTATATAAAAAAATCATTGAATTTTTGAAATTTTTATTTTTAGTTTCAGAATAGTTTCATCACAGACCTTACACACACAAACATACACACAATGTAAACATGTAAACTATATGTTTATAACATTTTGTACACAATACTTATGTGGGGTTATTTGGATCTGGAATGACAACAGTCTCATGCTTTACAGTCTACGTACAGTATCAACAACCAAGCCATCTTAGGGCCTTTTCACACTAGGGCACTTGTGACAGTCACAAGCAACTCCATACCAAAAATTGATAGTCATTTTATGCGTTTTCAGGCGAAGAACGTTTACAAATGTATTATTTTAAACTGATATCGTGAAATAAAAACAGTGTACCAAATGGATTAATCCGTTCTTCCATTTGATAAATAAATAAATAAATATATAAATATCACTATTTCTTTTTTACTTTGCGATATCACATTTAAATATTTTTAATCATCCCCGCCTCAAAAGGCTGACATTCCTGACAATGTCCCATAGTGCCGTGCGGGAAGATGAATGTGATGAAATGCTTGAGGTTATTGACATCATAAATTCTTGTTTACAATGGTGGTCTCAAGATGAAAAAAATGTCCCGAACGACAGTACTACAAAATAGCTGAAGTTACTTATTTTGCATTATAAATTTTAAATATAATTTTAAGAGTGCATGGTATATAAATCAACGCTAAAAGCGTTAATCTATAACTGTAGGTCCCTTGAAGCTAATTTGTGAAAATTAAACAATAGCAATCCTAGACAATAGTTTTAGCCAACATTTTAAACCAAATCTGACATTCTGTTAACACACACAAAACAAAATTGGGAGAAAAACAGTTTTTTTTGTGCCAGCGAAATCATGCATCTAAAGATATTGCATTAAAGCAGATAGGTTTATGGTACTGGCATCATTCCAAAATATTTGGCAACACCAGAAAAAGAATTTAACTTACATCTTGGAATAAAGGGCAATTTGGATTTTGATAAAACATGGCCGGGCAGTTTATAAGGCGTACAAAGGTAAAAGAGGATTATTGGTAACCTTAGTAGGCCATCATTTAAGACTAGATTAGGTACTGTATTTGTAACTGGTAATGTGAAATAAAAACAGTGGATGGAGTTTATTTTACTATTTGATACCTTATTTGGTTATCAGATAGTAAAATAAAACTCATCCGCTCTTTTTAACTTTATAACAGGCCTGCTACACTGAAAATTTACCTTTTTAACTGCCGCATTCACATTTCCTGAAACCCCTTCCGAGAGTTTTCCATTTAATAACTGTTCAGTATGAAGCATTTTCAGTATTAAGTGTGAAATTTCACGTTCCCTTCATTCTTTGTAATGAGATTTCACTTTTAAAACACGTTTACAAGTTTATGTGGTGCGGTTTTACCACAAAGCACAAATTTTTTCGGCGGTTAATATTAAGAATCACTACTCATCGTGTACCAGCCAAACTATTGGCTTTACAGGTAAAGTTTATCAATAAAAAATGTTTCTACAGTAGTGAAGAAAATTGTAGTTTACTTTGAAATTTTCCGTTTTTCGTAGAAATTTTAAGCCTGACTTTCCTTGTTTCGGACTTTTAAATTGTTTGTAAATTGTATATAATGTATAAAGAAGAGACACAATTTGAATTTCCCGCTTCTGGGATGCTGGGAGTGGCAACATTGTTTGTGGGAGTTGGCAGCCTGGTCGCTGCTACGACTTTGGTTGGCGTCCCTTGTCCAGCCAATAAAAGACAGTCTAACAATCAACATGGCGGTGAGTGGTCGTGCTGGTGTTCTCGCTCGTTCGTTTTTGTATTCAACTGTAAATGCTACATCCTAAATTTATGACAGTCGACTCGTTAATTATGTAACATTTTTTGGTCCTCCAGGCCGGATCGTGTGCCAAAATGTTTGTGTTCCCCCCCCCCCCCCTCCGGTTGAAACGTGAAATGTGTATCTTTACCACGCGGTGTGAATCTATTGTTCGTTCGGCACGCTCGGTGTATTTTCGTTTATTCACACCAAGTGATATGTTGTTCGTAGCACGTGTGCCGTTTCATTTCTTTTGTGATTTCTGTTGATGCAAGCGTGGCATTTTTTTTTTCCTCATACGTTGTGCGCATTTCGTTTCGGTGCGCGCGCAAGGTAATTTTGAGTTGGTTTGGTTCCCACGCCCGCGTGAAGAAGGAAGGAATATTCTTCGCGGAAACCGTCCCGTTCCCGTGCTCCTGCATTGAAGTGGTGTAATCAAATCTCAATAATTTGTCGTCCAGTAGTTCGTGCAGCTAGCCTTCAAGATTCAGTTGTTTGAGGTTATGTAAGTACTGGCACGTATTTGTTTCTACCACTTTCCATTCTTGCTGTGTTGTGTTTGTGATTGTTGTGTTGCCGTTTTCAGCCAACGTGTAGGGTCTTCCAAACGGTCCTCTATTTCTGCATTCGTTTGTTCCTTTCCCCTCCCCTCTCTTCCTCCCGCCTTCCTTTGTGGTCTGCAGCTGTCGCTGAGGGAGTTGCTTGCATGTCTCGGGTGGATCCGTATCGTGTCGTAGATGTTACCAGCCGGAACCATGGTAAGGAATTGAACATTTTAAATTCTGGTTCGGGTAGGTCCCTTCTTCCGTACGTTCTGAGTCCTTAATTGTAAGGGAAGTAACGTGATTATCTTTCCTGATTACCTTGCAAAAGAGCAATAACAGTAACATATAATGTATTTTATACAGAGCTACATTGGTAGCGAGCTAGTGGCTGGTTTGTGGAACAGTAACGTCTGCCCCCACCTCCCCTTTCCCATTTTCCATTTGACTTGCGTTGTGCCTAGGCGTGGTTTCGAGACAGCGCATGGTACATATTAATATTTTTTGTTTCCTTTTGTTGATAGTTTTTAGGTTAATTGTCTACTATGTTATATAGTCACACTTATTTTACTGTAATATTTAGGTTTTTTTAAAAACTACTTGACTGACATTGTATAGAATGCTGTATTTGTATATTTATTACATAATTATATTGCCGTACTTGTGTACTGTACATAATGTTGTAACAATTAGTGATGTACTTCTTATGTAATAGAGTAATGTGCAGATGCTACTAGGAGCGCCTTATACCAACAAGTCTGTCTTCTCTTCGGATAAAATACAATTATGTGAATATGTAACTAACTACAGCTAACAATTGTAAACCGACAAATACTGCAGTGTGATAAAAGACTTGCGAAATACCTTTGTCATATTTTAATGGCATTCAAAGTGCAAACCAATATTTAAGAAAATATTGTCTGTCAGCCATATTTCCAAAATAAAATTTATGAATTACGCAAATATAAAAAGTAGTAGTATTGGTGGATTCATATAATCGCAATTATTCAAACTTTATAATTTTTTATTTAAATATATTTAGTGTATTAGACTATAATAACTAACATCGAGGTAAGAAAGTAAAATAGATGTAGCTGCAAATTAGTGTTGAAATATACTACTCAAGTAATTTGTGGGGAAACCGCAGTTCTCTATGCAGAGCGACAAAACATGTATTTTCTTCGAAAATTAAGTATAAAAACAATCATCCAATTATGTTTCTATTTTGTAGGAATTATTTTAGTACAACAAACATATTTTGGTAAATAATTTATGATGTTTTTATTATAATTTTTTTTTCATATTTTTGTATTACTTGCATGAAATTTCTCTGAAGGAATAGGCTTACGTCTTATATGGCCAAATATTTCCTCACAAACCAGAAAAATATTTCAATATTGGATTAGCTTTATCTGCTTTTCCATTCTAACCTATAAAAAAAGCCTGTGTGTCAATTAACGTTAAGAGATTATGTATGTATATATGATCAAATCACTGGCTAATTAGCAGTTGTAGAACTCTAAATAAAGGGTATAGCGTTTTATACGAAAAATTGCTCAACTTGAGGAAATGGCATATGCCTATGAATAACACTCAAATAATTCTTCACTTGTATTTTCAACCATTTATTGTACTTCATAAATCTCCAAATCGTATTTATTTCAATCAAATGTGACAAAAATTGGTGATGATACATTTTTTCAAGCGAAGACAGATGTAGCTTACGTTTGTATTTTAAATTCAGTCGTATGATGATTTGTTCAAGTATAGAGTATTTTATATAACTAGGTTAGCTAAGGACGGTTACACTGCACGGCAGGCTAGAATGAAGTAAGATTCAAGCATACGTGCAACCCTTAGCTTTTCCGTTCTTCTGCGGACTTGAACGCGACAAATAAGTTTACCCTGCCGGCCGCCTTAACGTTGCTGCATGTTTAGTTCTCGAACGCTGTGCAGAGCTTCCGACCACTGAATTCTATCAAAAACTGTTCAACGTGCGTATATAATCACTACTTATCAATGACATTAAAAAACACATCTTATGCGTATGTAACTTTCTTTACAAAGCCTCCGGTAATAAATTTCATAAGTTTTTCTTTCTTTTCAAACGAAAATGGCGGCATATCATTATTAGTTTCTCAATCTGGAATAAAATATTAACCGTAAAAAAGGATTGGGACACACATTTTACGTAATTTGATAATATTGCGTAATTAAAAAATGGGTCAACCAATGTAATTATATTATAGTCTGGTTTTCGACTAGTAGACCATACTCAATTTGAATGACTTGCTAGTATAGGCTAAGAAGAGGACTGATGTACCCATCCAGGCTGCCAATGTCAAGACATTCTCGTGGTAAGTTGTTTTCTATACATTCGCTATATTTTATATTGTGAAAATCTAACCAAGTAATTGAGTGAGAAAGGATTAAAAACAGAGACCCATGCAAAGAAAACATTAGTGCAACTACTGTAAGATATATATTTTAAAAACTTTAAATGCAAATTTAAAATATGGACTACATTACGATGTCTGTCTGCAAATCAGACTGAGTTATCAACATATACTACAACACAATGAAGATGTTGCATCGGAATTCATCTAGGAATTCCTTGAGTTTATATTTTAAATATTAAAATAAAATTCAAGGCAAAATAGCTAAAACATGAAGTACATATTGAAAGTGAATGAATAGTGTGATCCTTGAGAAATTTAATGATGTAGTAGTTTTGACTTCAAGTAACACATAAAACGTTGTATAACGTCGTTACCAATAATGTTTTAAGCTTCATTCTGATATTTTAATATAACATGTACATGAATGTGTTTACAAATATGTAAAAAATTTCTTCCAGTTTAACTAAGGATTTTGTCACATTCCTCTTCATGTAAAGTCACAAACCTGTAACAAACCATAAAAAAACGGTGGCTTGGTAGTTATGAGTGCTGCGTCACCCAACGAGACGGCGCTATTACCGAAGACCGACCACACAGCACTTGCTGGTCGTAAATCAGTGCGCTAGACCTCTGCCGCGAAAACAAAAGAACATCTCACTGGGCGTAGTGACCCCGTGGACAGATCTTCCCGCCGAGATAGTACGCGACGAACAATTGGGCGAGTGTAGCTATGCTTGCGGACGATTGTACCAGTCAGCGTCTCGCCTCATACATCGTGTGTTCTTAGATAGAAAACCAGTCCTAGGTTTCATACATCACCGAGAGAATGTTGTAGAATCCACATTTCTATTGAAGTATGTAAATCAGTCAGGTTAAGGGTGTTCAAGTGCGATAAAATCATTATAATATATTTATTTGAAATAGTGTTAATTTTGTAGTTGATACTTGTGAGTGCAATTTCCACTTACAAAACAATTTTAGGTTGTATAGTTATCTCATAAAGGTGCATCAAATGCCTTAATTTGCATGTTCTGTTGCCATGCAGATAGTGAAAATCAGTTGACTTATGTAAGTGAAATAATTTACAGTGAAATATATGACAGTGAAATAATATCCCGTGGACTATGTAATAAAACATTAGGAAACATACCGCAAACTAATTTTAAATTAAAAAAAAAGAAAAGTGAAATTTTGTACGAATTTTCTTCTCTTCTGTGATTTGTTTAAAATTTTCAAAATATGGTATTGTAGGTGTTTTAATGTTTATTGCATAACTCACGGGATGTAAGTTTATAGTAAATTATTTCAATTAAGAAGTTTGAATGGTTTTCGCTATTTGCATGACAGCGTAACAAGCCAATTTTGACTTTGACGCACCGTTATGAGAAATCTGTAAGACCTAAAATGGTTTTGTAAGGGGAAACTACACTCACAAGTATCGTCTACAAAACTAACGGTATTTCATAAAAACATAAAATTATGATTTTATCGCACTTGAACATCCTTAAGGTAGATTGTATCTACACCCCGGATCGTACTTGGGACAATCGCTTCAACAGAAAGAAACAATCAGTTCAGTAAAACGAACGAGATGTTCTGCTGCAGGATTACAAAATACTTAGTTAAGTTACAAATCCCATCAGCAGCGACATGCTAGACTGATTATTGTCCCTACTTTAACAAAATTATGTGGTTCCCAAACCAGGCTGCAAAATTATTTATTGTCATTCTAGGTCATCGATTAACTGAGCTTAGTTTACAGGCAACTTATACTAAACATTTTTGTCGTACAATCATTTTAATCTATGATTCAGAGTCCCAAAGTATAATTCAAGTAAATTATTAGTTATTCGTATACATGTGAAACCATTAAGGAATAATTTCGGTGTGTTTTGTTATGTATGCAACACAATGCTTGATACTGAATGTTGTTGAAACTCCTTAACACGCAGCATTACTATTACAACGGAACATAGTTTTTTAAAGGATTCTTTGAAATTAATTGGAATACATAGTTAAAGTTATCACCGAATTCTAGCAACATTGTGCATTATAGTTGATCGTCATGAGCAAAATGAGGAATTAAAATTCTGTCTACAGAATTTTTTTAATGGTTAGCAATTAAAATTTAAACTCTTTCTTAACGAAGGGTGAGAAAAAAGTATTAATTTTAAGTCAGTTTACAACAAAAAGGAAAGAAAGTTAAATCACTAGATACAAGTTCAAAATTCATTTCACAAAATGACAATATTCCACAGTCGTAGCTGTGCATTTTACCATTTACTTCAAAACCAAATTAATCTTAATATAGTCATAAAAATGTTGACCTTGAATTACACAATCTTGGGTTACCAAGGGCGGGAGGGGGGTTATTGCTTTGCCTGTTAGTAGAGAAAAATCAACAAAATATGTGAAACACAATACTTATAATATAATTGATAAAATTTCAAACATCTTAAAACTATTGAATCAATAAAAAAAATTGCGGCTTATTTAAATACCAGCTTTTGACGAAATTTGTAACTGTAATAATTCTGTAGCATACCTGAAGAGTGGAGGTTTTACAAGTGTTTATTTATATTTCACACTCGATTTTGAATACCACATTTCCTGCAAGTTATTAACTCTTATGGCAATTTTGAAACAGAACTTCTTCGATATGAGTAGAGCGATCTTCATAAACGATTGTATAAACCTACATGTTTACCTATTTGTAAACCTTCGCGTGTTGAGCTCAGGCAAAGTCATCAAACGAGTAAAACGAATAGTTTGAACCGAAATAAATCTCACGCCAAGGTCTTGTTTCAGTTAGACGACATTTTTGAGTCTCGAGCTTGTGTCATAAATGAACGTTATCTTTAATAATGGAACCACGCGCCTGATAAGTATATATAATTGCTGCTACCTATTTTAAAAGAAGCACTTTGTAAAATACAAACGCATAATCAGTTCCTTAATTTTTTCATGGAGGTATCACTTGACAAGTTTTTTTGGCATTAAGGTGTAGCGTAGGTTATTTCAGTAACACGCCATTGAAATCAAATTAACTGCAGTGTGTTGCACTATAAAAATAAAATTCCGAGCAAAAAGTTTAAGGTCTTACTGTTTTTTTTTTTGTAATGAAAGAGTGTCAATATGTTATGTTCAGTTTGTTATACATAATTGCAACATAACTTCTTTCATATAATATATATGTATATCAAATGTACCAAATGTTTGTCCGATACAAGAAAGCACACGAATAAAATTGGAATATTTAATTATTTAAACGTAATTTTATAGAACTATTTCAATAAATCTATGGCTAAATGTTTGTACTTTAAACTGCTCAGTAACCTATTGCTTTAGAGTAACAATAATTGGAAAATCTATTGAAATCTCATTCAAAGTTTAGATAAAAAAAATAACAGCCATTACACATTTTGTACTTGGAAAATCAGAGACTGGCACAAAAATCTACGACTCTACCGAAGTAAAACAGGGGAATATTCCTAAAATCATATTTTTAGTAATTTCTCCGTAACATAAATGATAACTTAATTATATAAAATAGCTTGGTATGAAATAACAGTTATTTTAAAATCTTACTTATTTACTAATATTTATTGTTTTGATCTACGTAATTGTAATTCGAGAATATAAACTATTTATTTCCTGATCTCGACCTCACCACAGTAAATGTAGATGAATATCAGCTCATTTGGTCTCAAAACATTCTTTTTATTATTGCCTTACGTCCCTACTGGCACTGTATTCCAAAATTAAGTCATAAAAATTAGTTACAAGTAAGCAAACATAAAATCAACAACTCCAGGAAACTACCGCATTAAGAACGTAATTACATTAGTATCGGCATGTATGTTTATACAAAATCCGCCAGTTTTTTTGGTCAAAGTCAAATATTCTGCAAACAGAATAACTTCTAGTTTGTGAATTGGTAAATGGAAGTATTTTTATTTATTTATAGCTAAAATACGAACGAGATGTTTTTTTTTTTACCTGGTTGCTGAAATTTTGTGTCTTTAATTTACGCCTAGTGTAAAGATCATGCATCAAACACGTGCAATATACTTTTCGGTAGTATAGTTGCCAGGGTTCGTGTCTTAATTTAGACATAATTATATAAAGTTTCATTTCATTACCAGAACGATGTTCTGTGTAATGAAATACTTGCCTTGCTGTAACCGGTTTGTTTTGAATACTTTTTTTAAATTTATTCCGGTCGAACAGATATCAGTTTAATTTTTTCATTCACCTTAAACATTATAAAAAAAACAAAGGAAATTATCTTGCCCAAGCAACATTAAAGATAAGATAGCTTCAAATTTCAGCAGAGCTGAAGACAAGGAAGGCCACATAAAAATTGACCTCAAGAGATTTTGAGGTTAATTTCCTTTTTTTTCTCCGTTTTATGCTAGAATAAAGTTTTGAGATATGGTGAAAAGTACAACTAAAAAAATATATATGTACCTAATGCCGCGAGGCAGTCTAAGGTAGTATACAGCGACGCAAGGGGAAGGGGCTGAGGGGTCGGTCGCCTTTTATTTTTAGACGTTCTCCCCTGCTTTCCACTTCGCGAACCCTCCCTCCGCCCCCTTTGCACGACCTACACCCCCTATTCTACATCCTCTCGAATTTTTCTTTGTCCTTGCACACAGGAAATATTTCTGGGAGGACATGTGAGGCGTTTTTATTTTCTGAAAGGGCAGTGAAAAGGGGTTTGAGTCGTGAACTGCTAAAGGGAAGGGGGAGGTCAGGAAAGCGAAAAGGGTTGCGCAGAGAAGGTGTGTGCGTGAGGGTTAGGGCGGGGAGAGGTCGAGAAAGCGCGAAGAGAAAAGATGCAGCACCAGTGTTCAAAGAGGAGTCTCGCAGCAGCGGTCAGAATGTCCGAGGCCACTGCCGGAGCTGTACCGCTCACGATTACTTTTGTTTTTTTTATTTTTTTATTTACCCTTTTCTCTTCTCATTATTTTTATTGTTGTTATTGCGTTTCGTGAAGTCCGCGGCAGAAGAGCTCGCTCTGTCGGAGGGGGTGGTGGAGGGAGAATGAAGAGTTGTAGTATGTGTGAGAGGAGGGGGTGAGGGTGGACTTCCAGCCACGGTCCAGTGCATCTCTTCCAGACAGGAATCATTTGCCGTGCTGGAAGTGTAACAAAGGCCCCTGGAGAAGGGGTCTCCGGAGGGGAAGGGTTCGCTAGCGTTCTAGGAACTGCCGCGAGTCGTATTGGTCTCAGTGTATGTATGTGTGTGTGTGTATACTTGCGTGGGTTTAGGATGCTTCTCGTCTCAGGAGAAACAGCTTATTGTTTCGAAGCGACTCGTGACCATAACTTCATGCGGGCAACAAACGGCCATCAAGGCTCGTGCCGTATTCAATTGTCAATTTGTTTGCATTATCTCGTAGTTCAGTCCAGTAGCTGCCATTTCAGAATTTAATTTTCCCTTCAAATTTATTTATAAAGTTTTATGGTTCAACAGGTAGAGAGAATAGTTTCTTATATTGCATACACTCGGCAATTCTTGACTACAATTACTTATACTAAACCTGTGACCATTCGTAGAAAAAAAAATTTCTTTCTCCCAAACGAAACTAAAAACTAACAAAAGTTGTGAAGGTGTAAAAATTTGATAACACTTAAGAAGATATTATCTGTGTGATGTTAGACAGGAAATTGTAATACATCTCATTGTATGGAACTAACGATAATGGAAGAATTTGAAGAAGGCAGGTACTGATCATCCCACGTAATTTTGAGGAATTTGTGTCACTTGCAGTAACAACTCATATAGCATCTACTATGACCATCAGTAACACCTATAAATACATTTGATTAGCAATCTCTTTCAGCTGGCAGTACTACAAATCACAATAGTATTGAAGTAAGCCAGTGAACCTCTTTAGCTATCGAAGTTTTGTTTGTTTTTGTCTTGCAAACCCCATATAAAAGTTATTTACGGTAGTTTTTTCTTTTGGTTTTCTAGTTAAACACGCTAAGCTCTTTCAGAAACACAAGCTATTACGCGAAGACATAAAATACAGCTTTCCGATATTCGAGACATCACACTTTCACAGAAAGGGAAAGCTTGTCTTGAGCCAAAAAATCTACTAGGCAGAATAAAATACTTGGTTTTTATGATTTCAGTTAGATGTATTTGTTGCTGACATGAAATTTAATTTTTTTGTGTTCGTATATTGACCAGAAGTGTAATATTTGATTGTCGTAGCTGTATATATTTTAGCGGTACGAATTATTTTGTTCGAATCGTATAAATCTGATGTAGTGCCGAGTATAATCCTAGGTTCTTCGAAATGAACGATAGTCTATAAGAACGTAATGCCAGACTGAAAATTGATTTTGAACGCATATTAATGTTTACATGCTTTCTTAAATACATAAATATATGCGTATATATGTGTATCTAGACACAATACATAAAAAGCGTGGTTTATCGTTTTTGTTTTATAGCGATTAGTTGTAGCGGCAATGAAGTTGTGACATAACTCCCACAGTGTGATTACAATCAAAGTTATGCACAAACATAACAATGAGTTAAACTACAAAAATGTACATATATTTGTGTATTTATAAACGAAAGTTACATTGGCGTTAATCAAATACTGTACTACTGTGAGCAGCCGTAATTATTGTGTCAACAAAATTACAAATTAGTTACGTCCACAAAACTACACGTTTATCGTTTCGTATTTTTGCTCAAGTACGAAATATTCTGTTAGTCAAAGTATATACTTATTTGACACTGTATCCGACAAATAATTATGCTGTCCTATGTGCCTAAATTCAAATCTGTATTTCGTAATTTGTGATATTGAAATAGTAATTAAAAATTACGAAATATTTAGAAATGTTGAAACTTTGAGGCATGCCTATAAATCCGTTATGATACTAAACAAATTAAAATACGAAAACCTTTGCTATAGATACATAAAATATTTTACCACACAATTCAAAATTTTTGAAAATTTATTGCCCCTTCTTGTTTCTCTATATCTGTATGTCTCTTCTTTTTCTTTCTCGCTCTCTCTATACATACACATATATGTATGTATATATGTATGTATATATATATATACACACACATATATATATATATATATATATATATATATATATATACACACACATATATATATATATACACACACACAAACACACACTGTAATAAACTGAACTTTCGGTCGTTCTACAAACAAATTAGAGGGATGGTTGTAACCAGAAGAAGTAGACCCTTTGTGCTGAAACTAGTTAAGTGGTTAATATTAACAGTGGTGGCTTCTGTTTGGTGGAAACGTTTATTCTAATTTTTATGTCTTTCTTTACTGTACATGGATAAATGTTACAGGATACTACACTGAAAAAAAGTTTATTGGTCACAACAAAATATTTTGTCATTATATACTTTACCAAAATTTTTTGTGGTGACCACAAAACATTTTTGCTGACCCCAATTAAGTTTTCCAGTGACTATAAAAAAATTTTGTAGCCACCACAAAAATTTGGCGAGGTCCATGTTGACAAAACACTTTGTGGCCACCACAAAACAGTTTTTTCTGTGAGCAAGATTTACACTACATCATTTATTTAGGTTGGAGGGGAGCAGCTGATTAGAAGCATAGTTGGCATTATGTTACACTAAGGGGTATCAGCACCTGCCATCTTCGAATCCTCCCATTTTCGCTGTAAGTTTCATACAATTAGATTTATTAAAATTTCCCGTCTGGCATGGCACAAATATTGCCTTCTTGAGGGTTTTCCGAACTGTCACAACTTCACTACCTTCTTAGTTTTTAACTAGTAAACTTCCGGAAGAAGAATGTCATTTTTTCTACGGCTGGTCACTGGTATAATATAAGCAACAGTAGTTGAGTGACGCCAGCTGTATACAATGTGAGAAACTATTTCCTCTGCATTGACAAAGCATAAAACGTTATAGAGAATTTGTAGGCCAAATTAAATGCAGAATTTTCATTATTCCAACATGGAGGGTACTAATCCTCCTTAAGGCGGCCGCCTACCCCACGCTTAAATGCGTTGCAGCGTGTTAGTAAACAGGTTTTTTCTGCGAATATATTCCACGTGATCCAGTTGTGCCAACGTACAAAAAAAAAAACAAATATCAGCCAAGGTCGGAACCTCATTAAAAACACTGTTTCTAAGCCCCGCAACATGGCTAAAAACGGCCTTTCCAGACTGCCGTACTTAAAAGTGTACTAACCGGATGTACGTGAAACTCAGATTGTGACCTGCACTGAACTTAGTTGCAGACTTTCCACCAACAAAATTATATGGTCACTGGTTAGTGTCCCATAGTTAAAACGGTTCAACGGGAAGCTTGCACGCTAGTTCAGCGCTTGGCTCGTTGAAGCGACGCGGCATTTGATGCGCGCTTCAAGGTCGACCTTACAGCTCCGTCGCTTTTGAACCTCTCACGCACGGGTAGGCGGTGCCCTTAAGAATCTACTGTGTTAATTTCTGTCTTCATCGTTGTGTTGTCTAGTCTATATTCTGTGACATCGTCGTTGTTATCCTGTCTTGCGTCTAACATTTTGAGCCTCTCACGCGCGTCTAGGCGGCACCCTTAAAATAGGCCTATGGGTTTGGGTACCTTAGACGATATATTAGACTTGAACGTTAGCGTGATGCCGCGCCACTGAAAGAAAAATGTATTCTTGTATGTAGGTACAATACTTCTGTTACAATAGGGACAACAGCCCAGTTAGGTTGCCGTTACTACCGTGATTGTTCCTATAACAATCAGTTCTGTAGAAGTAACAATATATTCTGTAGAAGGAGTAAAGAGCATCTTTCTCTTGCACAAAATATTGTTACTTCTACAGAACAGATTTTGTAAGAACAACGCACATAGTGCCGACAAATTGGACTGTTGTCCCTATTTTAACAGAAATATGGTACCCACAATAATAGTTTTCTTCAGTGCGGAGGCTGATAATGAGTGTATTCGAGGAACATCCTGGCGAACTTGAAGGCTTGAAGATGACAAACCCCACATACATTGCGCTATACAGGTTGTTCAAAAATGTAATGCCCAAATTGATCGAGAAGATGAAGGAGACAAACACAAATATATTTCGCCAAATAACAATGCATCGGAAGGAAATGTTTTAGGAGTAATGGGTATTCAGGGGGATTGGGTATGACGGTAATTGTTTACGGTACATTATTTATTGAAATAGATCATGGTTTATCGCGGAAAAGCTTGACTGCTTGTTGGATTTCAACGCACGTTCAGTTTATGAAAAGATTACTGGCTTGTGTTTGTATTTGAAGCTGTTGCCCTATTCGTCTGAGCCAATAAGAATACCGCTATTGTAATATGTGATGTGTATTATTGGTCTGCAGGCAGCTACATTGTATCAGACTTATATCACCCAACTACGCACGTGACAAGAAACAACAGTGTTTCCAAGGGTATGTTGGCACAAAACATTTTCGCAATATACCATCATCTCTATTTATTGAGCAATGTCACAATAAACGTTCATAATTAGCAGCAGTAATCTCCGCGAATAGCCGGTATCGATGTTGCAGGGTGTCCCGGGTTGTGCTGTGTGTTTGTGCTCGCTACACACATTCGTGCACCTACCGGCGCCTCAGAGACAACAGGAGCAAAATACACGTGGATGTTAATGTAGCCCCACAGTGAGAAGTGGAATGGTGTGAGGTCCAGGAAACATGTTTGTAGCACTAGCCTGCATGACAGTATCTCGTTTTGAACATTAATTGTAACATTGATCTAAAATAAATACCGTAAACAATTACCATTGGTGTCTTATCCGATACCCCTGAATACCCATTACTCCTAAACTATTTGTTTCCGACACATGGTTATCTTCCCTACCAATTAGGGCATTGATTTTTGAGCATACTGTATTATTGCACCTCAGTGAACAACTGCGCAGGCAAAGAAAATCACCGAGGTCCTTGCCTCGTGCTACTACTGATCTAATTACACTGTCGTCGCCGCTAGCTTGTTCCTCAAGCGATGCTCTTCTTACTGATGACAACACACACACCTTTAACCTTCCAGTTCTTGACATGAAATAATTGAAACATTTTGGAAAGATAAATACAACAAACTGGATTATATGGTGCTCTAGGGCGATAGTGTTTGGCCTCTAAGAAATTACACCACCAGAACTCTCGATTCATGCTTGTTCTTGTGTTTAGAACATCATGCAGCAAAAACAGATTTTTACAAGTTGGCCGGGTATTATTGTAGTAATGAGCCCTGCGTGCAGTTGGTCTTTAAGAATTATATATCATTCGGGATAAAGTGAGCACTAAAATTTTAACCTTTGGAAAATATCACTAGCCGTTACTGCATATAATTAAACATAAACTGTAGTTACCTTACTGCGTGTATGGTTGGTAGCGACATTGCGCAATATTTTTCCGTGTATTTTTCTGTTTAAATAAAAAAAAAACACTGAAATAAAATCAACAGAAATAGACATAACTGTATTTTATGTAATTAATTAACCTTTCTTTTATCGAACTGTATACATTCAAACTGACTGCACAATTTATCTGACATGTGCAAACATCAATTGACGTGTCCAGAGAGGTTAGACATTTACAGTCGTTAGCCGTTACGCCCTGAAATATACGAATTGGCTGAAAATAGAACTTTAGGAGGGCTTTTTTGAGTGCTCACTTTATCCCGAACCACCTTAAGAGGACCTGGCGCGTAAGCCGTGCTGTATCGTGATACAGAAAGTATGTTTCCGTGTGTAACTATTGAAAATGTTTCCAATGCGTCTGTGTGAGAAACGAAGACACGCTTCAAACTGCGTCCCGATAATTTAAAAATTTCCGTCTGCTAATTAAAAACATGATTTATAAGCTCTTCAAAAGTACTAAAAATGACTTTTTCACGTTTATATTGCTGAGAAAATATAAACCGTAATCGTAAAACAAAATCATATAAACCTGCATTGGACTTAACCCCATGCGTTCCACAAACAAAACAACAGGGTCATCGTTTGAAGTCCCGCTGTAAAACACATCCTTCGAAAACACTGCACGCTAGTTTAGTATTCCGCGCCTAGAGTCGATGATGTGTTTGACGGGCGTGTTATATTCGACTTATCGCCTTCCACATTTCCCTGCTGTCTGGATAGAGTGTTTTTTTATGTCCAAGGCTGAGAGGTGACGGTGTGATTAGGGCGATCCAGGAACGCGCATTGACTATAAGCACCGCCCTTACCCACAAAGCAGTGAACAGCTGACTCGCCATCGCCCCGTTGTTGGCTCGCTTCTTGGAATTTTCATGGGACGAACCTATTAGTTTATGACTTAATAACATTCATACGGAAAAGCTGCGTGACTCTCTGATGATTTGAAATCTCTTAAAGAGAATTTTATTGCTTAAGGGTGCTGCCTAACTTGAGCCCCTGACGAGATGAAGGATATTACACTCTAGAAAAATTGTTTATAAATTTGCCACGCGTGCTTATAGGAACGCTAAGAAAGTGGGTATGGTAGAATTGTTTCCCAGCTATCCATGGTAGCTTTCCTAATTTTTTTATAAAACAGTCAAATGTATACTGAAGTTACCAGACTTGTATTGTAACAACTGCAAAAGTTTGTATATTTACAAGGCGTAAGTATGGTAACTGTACCATGCTGTGTTTAGGTTAATTACTTCCTAAGTATTCTGGGAAGTTTATTTACAGTGTTCATTATATTCGAAGGATCTCAATCTCAGGCAATTTGCAAGACGCAAATTCGGACGAAAAAAAGTTTCTGTTCTGAAATAAGAACATAATTGCTACAGGATTATAAAACATATAGGAAAAAATCGTGAGGTGTTTTTAAGAGTTTCGAGACTGAAAATACTTATTTGCTTACAGATTTCAAGGTATTAAAAACAGCCTGATAGATCCTGTAGCACCGAGATGGACGAAAAAGTTAGCGGTGGCATATATTAATGTTCGATGAAATACTGAGAAGCATCTTATATAATTTAACATGCAATTCCGCAGCATTGTTCTTGCCAGGGATCTAGGGACGGCAGTCATCTTTATCGAATTGTTTGAACGAAGAAAGTCACCAGTTGGGTTCCTTGCGCTTAGAGGCTATGCTGCCAGTGATGAGCAAGCAAGTGTTGGCCTTAGAGACCACGTGCTTCCAGGTAACGATCGCTGTTGCAGTCCAATAACACCAACATTATATCAATGGCAATATGTTTTTTTTTTTTCACGTGAAAAAAGTTAAAGGCTTAACATTATGTTTGCATTTTCTTTTTTAGTATTTAATTTACAAAGACGGACCATGCCTTTCCGACACGAGAAAACTTTGAATGGTATTCACATGCTCACAAGCTTCAGGAATGTTACCCGGTTATTAAATACCGTAACAGATACATGACAGAACCTCTACACACTTTTCAGCAACCTTTGCAGATGTCTCCCTTATGGCAATGAGCAAATGTTTTTTGTTATTTTTGGATATAATAATTAAATTTAAGGGAAATCAAAAGCAGAATAATTCGTAAAACCGCCACATCGTAGTGCTGAAAATAGTTTTTTCCCTATGAGAATGAGCATTAATGCATTCAGTTGGGATACGTCATTAGTATTCTGTGAGCTAGTTACATTGCAGTGAGCGAGATATTTTGGTTAGCGCTTAAGGGACCCGCCTCGTGGCACATGTGTTTGTGTGAGTGAGGTATGGTGCTTAGGGCGAAGTCGTATGGGCCATAAAACGGCGCGTCACCTCTATGCTTAAGGCGTGCAGTCTTCGCGAAAAAACAAATTTCCTATGGGACTGTAAGTGGCGACCCTATTGTTTTATTTACGAAATCACTTTACTTAAGTCCAATGCACTACCCTTAAGTGGATTCACATGTATTCGGCTAGTAAATTTTCCGCATATAGCAGACTGAAAATCCAATTTTGACCCGTTTTGACGTGCCCTAAAAGGGGATTTCTAATACGTGTGTTGTCTTGAAAGTACTTAAGGGCAGTCGTCTGAAGTGTGTGTTCTTTTCGTAGACAAACGGCGTGAACACACGTGTATTAGTTTCGGTGTAAAACTTTTTCTTCAAACACGCTGCAGTGTGATTTTATGGCAACGAGGCGGGCCCCTTAACATTGAAATCTTTAGCTCTAGTGAGGGATAGCGTGAGGTGAGTACGGAGCAGCGCCGGAACGAGTGTGCGAGGGGAACGGGAACTCCCCAAGAAAACCCACCGACCAACGGCATCATCCGTCACGATTCACACATGGGAAAATGCGGGGACCAACCTCGCCGAGAATCGAATCCGGACCGTCTTGGCGGTGGTCTGACCATTCGGCCACCTCTGGCCGCAGTTGCAGTGGAAGACAAGTTAATAGGGCACGGTATTAATGCAAAAAAATTGGTGTTAAATTTTACTTGATTACAGATTAAGAAGTAGCAATTTTAAGAAACACTTTCTGTCAAATTTGTGAGACGACAAGTATGCACGAGTGATGCGTTGCTAGTTAAGGCCGTTCAACCCTGTTAATTTATTTAACCTTAAACGAAATCAAATATTAAAAATTCGTTTGGCTGTTTTGTTTAATACGGGTTTCTCCATCCACGTTGGCAAATTTTTTCTATCTAGTTAATACTATGGTTTTAAACTAATATGAAATTAACGAAATGGTAGTTAGTCGAATTTTAGTTGAAACTATATGATGTTACGTTTCGGAAAAAAAACGTGCTATTACTGCAAAAACTATTTTAAACAAAACTGACAAACAGATTTGTGATATCAGCTCTAGATTTAGTTTATAAATAATTAATTCAAAAACAGCAGAAACATGGTAGCTTGTCCTTAACTATTATTTTGTCATACTGTTGTTCCTTCGATATCGTCGAAAGAGGTAATTGTAAATGAATACGCCATCGCTGAAGATAAAATGACAAAAAGAGTTTTACAATTCAAATTAGCCAGCCCCTCCCCCCCCCCGAGGACAGTAAATTCTTGCTATTGCCGCATTTATTTCATTTTCATATAAATTTTCATTCACTACACTTGACAATAATTATCCCTGAGTCTCCTTAATCCCAATGTTCCTTATATACTACTTACTTTTATAATTTAACATTTGTATCTTAATTTCTAAAGACGGCACTCCTCCACTCTCCACCAACAGCTAAAGGGAGTACAAGTGGGGTGGGAGTGATGAGCCAGGTTGCTGTCGAGATGTGGCACCTGCTCTCTCCACAAAGACAAAAGATATACATTTTAGTTTTCTCAGCATATAAACAGTAACATTGATTACTGCTTTCTCGGTGTAGTTCCATCGGCTTTGTGACGTGATGCCTAGGAGAATGAATGGTCGCATGACCGGTTTATTTTGATATCCAGAAATTACCCTAATTAATGGTTATTGCTGTTGATACATTATAATGACAGTCACTGTGCACGTCACGACTGTATAAATTGAAAGATTTTCCCGTGCTGTCTCTATAGAACTGTGCATCGAGTTCAACTTCACGTATAAATGGCCTCTTTCCAGAAATGTATGCTCTATGATACGGAGGAGTGTCATTTGAATAACTCATAGAAAAAGAGTTGCAATATTCTGATTGCGGTTTTCAACGCTGCATGTGTCAGAAACCAACACTCTCTGGAAGATGTAATATTAACTGAAAAAGAGCAGTCCTAATCTCACAGCTTCCTCTCTGGCCATTGACCTCAGACCACACAAAGCAGTAACCATGGCGTGGTTCAGCAGACTCGTCAATAGTGAGATTGTAGACGCATAGTTTTCTACTGTAATACATTTGCGAAACCTTGGATGATGGTACTTACAGAACACTTTATAAGTCGAATGTAACACTTACGAAACTCTTTTCATTGGTTGCACGCAATTTATCTTCAGATTTTGCTTTGCTATCTTCATCCCTTATTTTAATTTGTTCATCATACTCAGTCTTCATTTCATTCTTGAGAGCTAGGTTTTCATAATTCTTTTAAATTATACACTTATTTTTTTACGAAAGAACGAGAGATTGTAATGTTCACAAATATATCTTCTGTAAGTAATTTCTGGCCCAATTGGCTCTTTAGTCATTGTTCTTTCTCTTCACTCAGCCTCTTCTACGTATAGTTCATACATGTTACGAATTGAAAGTTGTGGGTCCAGATATTGTCTGCTAGTATTTTTCCGGTGGTAGTGGGACTCGACAGCAGGAAAATTTTTCAATATGTGATTTAATCCTTTCTAATACAGCTGGGTTTGTTTTATTTGCTGGTTACTTTTTTCCTCGCTTGTCACTTTGTGCCGAGGCCTTTTCAACGGGTCCATAACTTCCGCACAGCGTCTTAAAAAAATGACAAACACACATTCTTTCTTCTCCGTTTCTAAGAAAATAGGGTCTGCTGTTATATTTGTTATTTTTTGTGCCTTTGTGTACTCTACTAGTTTTAGTAGGCTCATTTACTACATGTTGAATTATGAAGTCCTTTTGACGGCAATAATTAAGTTACTAAAATTCTAAAAAATTGTTTCTTCTACAATTATCACCAAACTTGAACGTACATTTGCATCTACGTGAACAACAGCCACCGAGCCTTGGTGGTTTTGCAACTTGTAACCCTTTTCCTTTAATAATGATATATTAAAGGAACAATATACATTTTGATAAACTTTTGAGAACCAATATATTGTACGATGTGACCTTATAAACAATCTTCATACGTGAATGAAATGCAAGATAGAAGCATACATAGTAATCGGCCTGGCAAAGAACACACTAAATATAATTCCTGCGAAATGTTTACAATCGGTCACACAGCTACGCCTGCGATAATTTTGGATACAAAAACCTTTTAAAAAATTACGCTTACAAATATAATTAAAATAAGACGCGTTGAGCGTCTCACGTTTAGAATATAGCAACAGGACGGGTAATGCATCAATAACAGACTGTGCGCCATGTAATTAATCAGGTATAAATTATTTTTCTGCTTTAGCATTTTACTAGTTTATCCTGAACGAGTGAAGTGGCACAAAGGTGACACATTGAACTCGCATTAGGAAGGACCCGGGTTTGATCCCCGTTTCCGGGCATCCTGATTTCGGTTTTCCATGGTTTACCGAAATCATTACAGGCGAATTCTGGGACGGTTCCTTAACAAAGGCCGTGACCTACTCTAACGATCTCGCTGTCGACGAGACGTAAAGTTCCATTTACTTTACTTTGTCGTGTGGTAATGAATATTGGATTAATAGGACAAATTATATTTTGTAAGACTGTTTCAGATAAAAAAACTTAACATGTTCTACTGATAACAAAAATTGGTGAATAGTATAATGATACATAACACCGTACAATTATCTCATCGCTGATCAAACAACTAGTTAAGAAGCTGACACTCCGCAATTGCGAACTTCTACATGTCGAAGTAATCTTTCAAAAGAATAATCTTGGCTCAGAAAAAATCACCAAGTTTACATTTTTTGATAGGGGTCTACTTTCTCTGGAGTTAACAACCTTGAAAAAAAATGTTACAGTGAATGTACAAAGTATAGACCCATTTATGTACAGGTCAATGAATAATAAATTATAATTAAGGCCTCGCTGTTTAGTTTTGCAATGGTTTTGAAATATTTTATCGCTAATTAAAACATATCAAAAATTCATTTTTACCGTTTTAACACTTATATATCATTGTTTGTGTCTGAATTTTTCTGTTGCAATACACCAAACGGATTTTTAGTTTCTTGCCCCTTGAATATAGCATATTTTGTTGTCAAAATAAGCCAAAATGAAGCAAAATAATTTTTTGCTAGAAAACAGTACATTATTTGTAAAAACGCTCTGGCAAAATTGTGTATCGTATGACTGTACACAGAGTAAAATTTTTTCAAAGCGTTTGGTTAAAAAATATTCGAGTTGTTTGCATTTGTTTGAATTATATGAAAGATGAAGGCCTCAAGTTATTCACCAAACTACCACGAATTCGCATACATTATGTACTTTTTCAGAGAAATAATTTAAAAAATACGTGATATATGTGTTTTATACAGTTTGCCGTGTTATTGTAACGTCTTCTTTGTTTCGAGTTTGAAGTAATCTAAACATAACATGCGCGACCCGGGTCAAAGAGCGCTAAGGCAATAAGGGCCGACTCTTTCATGCTCCCTGCTTTCTTCATCGCCCTCTAATCACATAGCTCTCTCAGGCGTCATTCTTCCGGTCGAAGGTTCGCCTTAAGGAAACTACTTGGACAGCGAAAAAACGATCGTGATGCTAACTGCGAAGCGATTAATCGCAACTTTAACCCCCCGAGTGCTCGGAAAGAAAGAGAAAGAGAGTGCGACGAATACAACGGACGGAATGAAACTGGAAGTGGACGCGGACCACTTGGCAGCAGAACAGCGACGGGGAAAGAAATTTACGTTGTGTGTCACTTCCCAGGCCTTCTGTTATGCGGAATCACGTTAAGGCCCTTCACAACGTCCGCTTCGAATCCATACTGCAATGAGTGACTGCCGGACGATGCCGCTGGTCAGCGGGTTTTCTCGGGGATCTCCCGTTTCCCCCGCCCTTTCATTCCAGCTCTGCTCCATACTCACCTCATGTCACCCCCCACCAGCGTTAAAGACCACGATGTTGAACGATGACCAAAATATCTCACTCACTCCAATGAGCGACAGAAGTCTCACTCAGATCTGCGGAACTACACGGCCTGTGACATCTTTGAAGGTTAATAGCCATGATAGTTTTATAAGAATATTTGGGTTTGCGAACTATTGCTTTTTAATGTTACCTGACGTCCACGCAAAAAAATAACGTATGTAAACTACAGGGAAGCTTAACTGATGACAATTTAATGATGCAGAAACAACCACAGAAACGAAATCCGAAGAGAATTTGGTCAATTGCGTCGATGGAAAACGATCACTTAACCCCACACAGAATAGCAAAGAGGTTGGCAAAATTTAAAGAGCTGTAAAAAAAATTTTTTTTTCTAACACACCTGCAAAACAGACCGGCATGGAAACGAAACATCCAATACGAAAGCGAGAAGGAAATTTACCAAAAATCAGTGAAAAGCACATAAGTTTCAGTAAGAGAAAAATTGTGGCACTAACGATATCACAAAAAAACTTGGAGACAACAGAAGTTTCAATCAACGAGGAATTCTAATTTTCGGAATTTGAAATACATTTACATAGTCAGGTATGAACTGGAACTCGTACCTAATACCGAGTTTCATACATGACTCATGAATAAAATATAGTTGTTGACTGTTGTGAAAATGATTATGAAAAATAATTTTTATAATTAAGCAGTTTTATAATTAACTAATTGTGTCTGTGCTGAATCCATTTTTTTATTCAGAGAGAACACTTCTCTTATCATAACTATTTGTTTATTGGACTGACGAAACACGGTCATAAATTAAAATTATTACGCGAGACGGACTGGATAACAGTTACGAGGGCATGATATATTAATTGGTGTTAAAATCAAAAGTAAACTGTTTTAGAAACCGAACAACTAAAATAAATATTGAGGATATTCGTAGAAAAATGTTTTAACGGTTATACAATCATTCCATCGGTGTACGTGATTGCGTCAAAATCAGATATAAAATATGACAACAGAAATTCATCAGAATCGTGTTTCTTCAGTAAAATATTAGCTAGCTAGCGAGTCAACAAACTGTTTTCCAAAATATCTTTAAAGTTTATTGCGATAGGACTTTATAAGAGTGGCCAATGCGTTGCTAGTTTTAAAACTTAAGCAACGGTGTATACGCTTCACATTCTAAGGATAGATTTTTGCGTGTAGGTTATGAAAATTTGCAACTTCAACTACTATGATAATTACTGATTGATTTCAGAAGCAGTGCCTAAAATTTTCTTTACTGACTTTTATCACTGCTTCGCCCGATTGATTATAAAATCAGAAAATGTAGTGTTTCCCAAAAAATGCAAAAACAACAGTAAATAACAGAAAAAATGTAAACATGTACATTTATTTAACGAAATGTAATCTTTGTAATGAACACATTATACAGTTTAAGATTTTTTTTATTTATTGTTAAAATTGACAATAACATTGACTTTGTTCTCAGGGCTTTCAGTTTACTGCGATAATATTTCTAGAGAAAAAATTTTAAAGTAAAAATGGTGCAAAGTATTTACGGTGTTTAATTACTGTTTTGAAAACCTTGCACAACTTACCTCAGCCCCTCCACTCCATGTGCCCCTCCCGTGATCCAAATTTGTATTCTTTCTTGCCGAGATCTCCTCTGGCGCACACACCACACCTTACCAAATTTGTTTTCACTAATTTTTGGTATTCCTTTCTGTCCCTACCAACTCATCCCCACAATAGTGCATGTTTCTGAGATTTAAAGTAGTCAACGTCACTCTCCGAAAAGTAAACTATTTACATGCAAGAAATATTATATCGATGTGTTGCTCCATTTCTTCATGAAAGAAGGACAAAGCACCAAACCCATTTTCACATTTATAATATTAGTATGGTTGAAATCTGTATAAAGCAACATGTGAAAATTTACGCTGCAGTTGGCCTGATGTCTTTTCACGATGATGAAACTGGTTAAAATGAACCCGTTAGAAATATCTCTGCTGTTAATCGTACACGCGATTCGGCTGACGCTTGCTTATAAGCTTCCAGCTAATTTTATTTGATGTAAACAAAACACATCCATGTCTTGACGTCTTAAGAGATATTTATACCTGGTGCTTGAGCCGTGTTGTAGCATGGCACGAAAAGTGTTCTTTCGTGTATAACTATTAAACGTGTTTCCAATGCGTTTATCTACGAAAAGAAGACACGCTTCAAACGATGTCTCTGTCGTTTTAAAAATACCGTCCGCTTATTAAAAACACGATTGTCAGCTCCTCAATATTATCTACAAACAAAACAATTGGGTCACCGCTTACTATCCCAATGAAAAACACTTTCTACGAAACCGCTGCACGTTTGTCTCTGAGATTAGATTCGAAGCGGTGTGTAACGCACGTATTGGGATCGACTTATCACCTTCCCTGTTTCCGTGCTCAAATAATAATAATAAAAAAAAAAAAACGCTGATGTCAAAATACCTCGTAACTTCTTGGTCTTGAGTGATGACGGAGTATGGAGCAGCGGTGAAATGCAAAAACTTGAATAACTAGCATAACCGGAGGAAGCCCGTAGATCAAAGGCACCGTCCGCTATGATTACGTTTGCGAAAATCGGGTAGACCCCAACGAGACCGCGAACTCGGATCATCATGTTTGTAGGTGAGCGTCTGGTCAACTACATTACCACTGTACTGGCGAAATCTTTACATTTCAGACCATTTCTGCTAGTGTTTCGGGGTTTTATGAACACCGATGACGGAATCACATAGGCACAACAGGAGTGACACGAGGAGTTCAGCCTTGTGGTTGGACAACCTGCGAAATTTCCGGGTTTCTTACCCCCATAACGTAACTCCGCAACACTACGATATATTCAACAACAGAAATGTTTCGTTATCACGCAAACTGTTTTTACAATACTTTTAAATAAATTAATCAATCTTATCTGCTGTCAATGTACAAATAGTTTTATCAATATTGTAAAAATGTGACCTCCCTCGGTTCAGCCCATCGTCCGGAAGACAATGACGAACACCGCAGTTTCACCCTCACTTAGTTGCACCTCGAGTGCTCTCCCTGAGGTTCAAACCTATTCCCGGGGCCGCGGTGGCCGAATGGTCAGACCTATCTCGCATCCAACCAAGGCGATTCGGGTTCGATTCCCGGCGGGATCGGTCCCCGGATTTTCGCATGTGGGAATCGTGCTGGACGATGGCGTTGGTCGGCGGGATTTCTTGGGGATCTCCCGTTTCCCCCCGCCCTTTCATTCCGGCGCTGCTCCATACTCACCTCATGTCACCCCTCCCCAGCACTAAAGACCTTGATGTTAAGCGCTGACCAAAATATCTCACTCACTGTATTGTATAATTGTATGCTATTAGTGCTGTTATATGTGTAAGAACACTTGTCTTACTATATATACTTTTGTTTTAAATTTTATTTTCTCTATGTTTAGTAATTTGACAATCACTAATTTTTTCTCTGTAAGAGATGTAGATGTACTTTTGTAGTATTATTATTTTTTAAACAATACTTAATTAGAAAAATTGTAGTGTATGTGTAACACACGGCAAATTGTAAACTGGCCTAGTGCTGAATTTTGTACGTATCTAAATAAATAAAATAAAAAACCAGTTCCCGGGCTGAAAACCAATCGTCATAAACGCAAGAACAAGTAAATATCGTATGAAAAGGTTACCCGATGGTAATGTAATCTCACACCGAAAACAGACTTCTGACTGAACCTCCGTACGGTTCTGTTGAACTCAGAAGAATGACAAGGAACGAAGCCCTGTCCTGGGGGAAGAAACGATGTAATGAGAAGGGAGGAGATGGGAAAATCCCAAGAAAACCCACTGACCAAATACAGAGTCCTCTTAGCATCTCACACTCGAAAAACTGCAGATCGACACTGCCAGGGATAGCAGTGATCGACAAGGTGGGAGACAAGCACTCAAGCCATTGTGTCAGCCATGATCCCTTGTATTAATAGGCTACTACAATAATTGATAGCGACATGAATTAATCACGTTATTTTGTAAGAACATACCAGACTCCAAAAAACTACAAGGCTCGTGGAACGTCTTCTATTGGCCGACTATGTCGTAGCGTGCTAAGGAGAATACTGTCATGATAGTGTGGCAATCATTTGTAAAGAGGTCACACATATAAATGACAACACAGAAATGTTCGTAACCCAGATTGTTTTCTGGTATGTTCAATATAGTGATGTTTAGCCTCCAGATAATACTGCGAATATTTGGTTCGTACGTTAAAACGTATTTCGGCAACGATTTATAACAGATGCGGTTTTCAAAGGTGTTCAGTAATTTCTTAAATTATGCTTTTTTTTTACATTTCGAAGTTTTGACGTGGGTCAATACCTTTTCTTTACTAAACAATTATAAACACTTCCTTTACTGTTTTGAGCATTTCCATTTGTATTTAAGTATTGTGTCATTTGCATTAACTCTATCGTGTTAAATTTATCGATCTGCCGATAGCTAAGAGTTTATCGCAATTAACTTTATTTTACGTACACCCGTGGATTATGTCGCGTAGTGCAGATTTACTGTTAAGTAATTATCAGCTTTAGCCGGGCCATCTCTACCTGTTTTCCTGCTGCTTGTAAAATGCCAATACACTGCATTTGCGTACAGAAAACAGGTACATACAAGCATTGAAATATACGTACGTAAATACTCAAGACACTCTCGGTAACAGAATACACCTTCAGGCTGCAATTTTAGGTTTTGTATTTCAGGTAGGCCAATTTTGATTAAGAACTACAGTTCTGAGTATACTAGTTGGACTCAAATTTAATCGCGGTTAGTGTAGAAAGAAGACGATGGCATGAGGACGTATAAGCAAACTGTATCGTAAGAATTGTAAGTGAAACGCAATTGACGAAACATGGAAATATCGTTGCCACTTTTGCATTAACGAATGCCCAGTTGATGAACTCATTACGTTTAAGGAACGTTTCCAAATAATACGTTTGTAGTAATAAGTATTCCACACATAAAATCCTCTCTTCAGTTTTAGGGACCGGTAACACACGTCATTTCAGAAGGCAATTCATTGTATTGAATAATACGAAAATTGATTTGACTCGAGATGCCTCACAAAAGAACTTATAATGAATGCTCAATCATAGTCCGCATGAATATAAATACATAAGATTTATTAGCTAAAATCTCAATGTCATAGATATATGGGAAACCTGTTAACTGTAAGATTTGGTAAATAAACTCGTCGATGGTTTTAACACAATCGACATATGTATTGCGGGGTAACAGCAGCATTACGAAGGGATTTGTTGAACTGATGTAAATCTTAGTGTAACGTTTGTAAACAGTCCTTACAGCAGATAATTATATGCGATAGACGCTAGACATAATTGATGAGCGGTAGGCACGTTTAGAAGGCTCTTAAGACAGCCGCATAAACTACTAACATAATTTTTGACATGTTGACAAATGAGACGCGAAAGGTAGAAGGATGGACGGCGTCACGTGAGACAGTCAGTCGAGTAGTTCGGAATCCTTAGGTAGATTGTGACGGAACCATTTTAAGACGACATGAGACATATAGTAACGCATGAAACGCCAACTGAAATCTCCAAGGTCTGTGGAAGTAATTTTAGAATATTTTGCTAAAGTAAAATTTTAGTTAAGAGAAAATTTTTGCACAGGGATCGAATAGTGGGGATATCTACTTGTGTGGTAGATAGACATGAAAAACAGCTTTAGTTAGCATTTAGCCATGTGATTTTATTTATTTGGCAATACTTGCCATCCTCTATGTCTAAAAATATATTATTTAATAATTTTCGCACAAAATAATTTCGGCAACACGATTTTTATGATAAGGATTCAATCCTTTAACAGTTTGTTTCAAATAAATTTGCATTAATTTATCACTAAAACAGCATTAACTATATCACTGTAACACGTTCAAGTGACAAAACAAATCACATACAAAAGTAAAATTCTTATTTGACTAGCAGAATAGACATAACCGAAAGATCGAAAATATCCAGAGTAAATCAAACATTGTTACCATTTTGCTTCTTCGAAACATGTACATATTTTATTGCAAACCGAGAGTGGGAATCATAAACAATCAGGAGCTCAATAGCTGAATGAATCAAGTCAAACGAAAATAACAAACGTGAAAAAATATCGCTTGTCGAAAGTCAAAGTTTTCATTTTGAAATGTAAAACGTCGTCTTATTAAAACTCTTACCATCTAGAAAAAAGCCAAACATAACAAATACAAAAATAACAAATAAGAATCGCATAATAAACAACTGTCAAGATTTACAGTTAATCAGTTCTCCTAATTCTGATTATGTATGCATTGATTGCAGATATTTCTTGAAAATTCAAGATAAATTGGCGTTTCACACTGAATGCATATGTAGTTTCTTGCACTCTTTTTCTGATAAGGACAGTAACTACAAGATCTACACTTTTCTATTTTATCACTTCTTATCACAGACAATTTTGAAGTAGCGTCTTTCTCTTTGTCTTCTCCCACTGCTTTCTGGATGAGTTTTCCCTATTTACCTGGTAAGTTAGCAATTGTCAGTCTTTTCTTCAAGAAATGCCAAGTTTTATCAGTAATTCAAATCTTGTAAGTTAATCAGCCTTACTGTACTTATTGTACAATGTATATGCATTGGAACCACACGTTTCCAGCATATAGTAAAATATTGCTAGAGGCCATATCCTTGTTTTTCGATTTGTAGAGTAGTTGGAGGACTTCATATCAAGAGTGTCAACTCCAGATTTTGTCGCATTGTAAAATGAAATTATTTATGGTTTTTCATTTGCAGTGTCATTTGACTCAGAATGGTGAAGCGGAGAAAGTAAATGATGGATTTAGACTTTTTCGGCACATAAAGTAGAGTCAACTCCTCTGTGAAACCATACTGCTCGAGTTTTGTTGGAAAAAAATTTCTGGTGGAATCTGGAGATTATTAGCTTCATTTTTGCCACCAAGGTCAAGCCATGCTTAAGAAATTCTTGAACAATTTCTAACGAACAAAACCGGTTGTCACAGTTTACATTTATGTTCGTCTTGTAAAGGCACTTTGATAGACGAACCAATGTTCGAGATGGAATTTGGAGTTTTCGCTCTTCTGGGGTGAGTGTGGCACCATCACTTCCTTTGACTGTATATATCTGTGCATTGTACAGGTACGAGTTATGAGTATCAGTAAGAGACAGAAACTTTATGTCACACTTAACAATTTTCTTGGGCATGTAAACTAGAATCTTGAAACGGCCTATGAAGGGTACAAGAGTCTCATCAACAGATCCAAGAGCAGCCATAGCATCATTCTTTTGTCAGTTTTTTATGAACATGCTGAAAATGTGTGATACTGCGGCCGCTGGATCAGTTTTCCCCCTCACACTTCGGGTTGTACAATAATAAAATAGCAATGCATTAATTAAAATGAAGCAGCTTAATTCTGTCAACATGGCTATGAATATGGGTATTCCTGTAATGCTGGTTGAGAAGAAAAATCGCCTATGAAAAACTTGGAAATCATGTTTTTAAGGGACGGCATTTTTTAATTCATGTGGCCACATTTGAAGTGTGTCTTCTTTTCGTAGGTAAACGAATTGGAAACGATTTAAATAGTTACATAATAATAAAAATACTTTCCGTATCATCCTATAGCACGTCTAAATACCATTTTCAAACGCTTAAATGTTCGCTGTAAGTTCCATACGAAAATAATTTTCTAAATTTACTGTCTGACATGGCACATACATCATTACCTTGTTTAAAGCGTTATTAAACTGTCACATCTTTACTTCTTTTCTTAGTTTTTGACTTGTAACCCTCCGGAGAAAGAAATTAATTCTTTTTCTATAGGTGGGCACTCATACAGTGTAAGAAATAGTTCTCAAGCAATGTAATTGTATACAGCGTAAGAAGCTTGTCTCTCTGTCCTGTCGAAGCATAAACAATTGTAGAAAACTAGCGACTCGCGTAGCACTAATTATCTATGGCCAGAATCGAAGTCAATAAATTGACATACTGCACCCTTCCAAGTGTCTATCCTACTTAATGAATGCAAATATTATTTATTAATTATACTAATATTATTATTAATTTATTTTTTAGGTAATTCATTATTAATTAATCTGCAGGGAAAATATTACACAAAATTGATAAAAATAAAGAAAAAATTGTTGAGCTGATACCAAACTTCACAGGATCACCCGCTTGGCTAATCTGAAGATTGCCTGAAAATTTTATCAAAATCACTCCAGCCATTTTGGAGTAGTCCGTAGGGAACACGCATACACACATCGATATATGTGTGTATAAATGTGTGTGTATGTGCGCGCGTGTGCGTATAGGTCAAATTAAATGCAGAACTTCCATTATTCCAAAATGGCAGGTGTGCTGATGCCCCACTATGTTGCAAGGCTGTTCTTGTACGGTCGTTGCCACCAGTAAACCACACTAGAGCCACTAAAAACTCCGATATAATGTGAAAGGTTAGAAGAAGTGGTATCCCTTCTTCTCCTTGTCAGCTATGCCACCACAACCCCACTCCCCCCACCAACCCTGGTAAGTTCACCACAAGCCCAGCTTGTCGACCGTACCTACTAACATGGAACGATTGGTCACGTCTCGCTTCACCAACCTTCCACGCATCCGTTCTTCCTGTTTTACTCCTTCGTCGCCTCCTCGCTCCACATCCTGCCATCATCACATTTTTTTTTGTTGTGTCCCGTTTGCACTTAGTCTCTTTCTACTTGAAGCCTTTCCCCTTTTTTTTCTCTCTTTTTTTTATTCTTTTCCAGAGGTCAGGAACCTCAGGGTTCCGCACTTCTGCTGCAATTAATGCGAAACAATGGGACGCGTGAAAATGACCCCGTCATCCAGGGTAGAAGGGTTGTGGATGTGGAAGGACCGCTGACCCCTGCTGCGAGCCCAGAAAGAGTTTCAGCTTCGCTTACAAGCCGTGGTTACGCGGCAGGTCATGAACATATTCAAGCTGAACACGTTCTGCAGTAATGTTTCACCGAGATTAAAACTGATCACGTTTTCCAAGTTGTATGCATAAACCAAAAGAACTCGATGAACTTGCTAACCTCAAAGAAAACGGAACTCGCTTTTTCAAATTGTTATTAGAGGCCGGACATATTCGCTGATTCACTGACGTGTACGCTAACCTCCAAGAATATATGTGTACTCAAGTAGACAAGTGCTGCTCGTTGGCTGCTCGATGAGACAGTCAAATGGGCCTTTATTTATTTACATTGTAATTATTGGCTCATAGACGTCACGGTGGTGTCAAATAAGTAAACGACCAATTGTGAAAAGAGCACGAACTTATATTTGCTGGAACTCAAGCGTGAGAGAATTTTTCAGATCCCTAACAAATATTACGTCTTAAATAATGGTTCGAGACATTTGATTCCTTATATTTTTACTATCTACCATTTTTATGCTTGTGCACCATTTGTAATTTGTTATAAATAACATAAAAAACGTAGTGAACTAGAGGTCATTCAAATACCTCTGTATTTTGAATTACACTCCCATAGTTCATATTGTATGAAAAATATTATTCTATAAAAACCAAACAACAATAATAGTAACAATACGAACACAGAAAATTCTTTACAAGGGGAAGGCACAAAGGGAGGTAGGCCTACTTCCTGAAGTAGTTCTGTTTGCCATCTGAAACACGGTACACTTGTTAGATAACAGAACCTGTAACGGGAAATATGAAGGATTCAGGTTTGGTTCCCGGCGGGATCGACCGAAATTTTTGTGTCAAGTATCTCCTGTTTCCACCCACCAATACATTCCGACGCTGCTCCATACTTACCTCGCATTACCCTCACTAACGATAAAGACTTAATACGTAATCGCTGACCAAAATTTCTTCACTTTCTGTATGCTCGTTTAAACACATAAAACACGGATGTTTGCTTCATTAATACAGTTACATTTATCATATAAAGTATCGGGTATTTTTGTTATGGAACTTGCTTCCTTTAATGTGGCTAAAATGAACGCTGAACAGAAGAGAAGACTTTTGAAACTGCCTTCGAAATGAGCTTAGAATGAATGTGTAGCATCTAAGACGAACAAGTTTAATTTGCGTGTCAATTTTACTTCAATTGAAAGAAGTTACAGATCCCATGAAAGCGAGGCTGGACTTAGCATAGTCTATACAATATAAGTTTGCCTGATTTTGACATTTCTCTTCTGAAAATTATGCCAAGCAGCTTCACTGTGTGGACCTTTAAACTATCCTGACTTCTTGAAAAAAAAAAAAAAAAAAAAAAAAAAAAAAAAAAAAAAAAGAAAGAAAGAAAAAAAAACAAGGTCTCTGCGACAGTGTTTACAGACCCACTCATGTCAGAAGAGAAATGCCGCCGACAGAAATACATTTTTCTCAGAAAAAAATCTCACAAACAGGCAAATTTATACAGTGTAAACTACAGTTTTGTCTAGGTATTTACGTAGTGGAACCGCTTAAGCCATTTTCGTAACCAGATTAAGCTTTTTCTCAGTTACACCCTACGCCAGGGATCGGCAACGTGTCGATCGCGATCGACAGGTAGATCACGACAACATATTTAGTAGATCGTGAGCGTTTTTGAAAATCTATGAATTTTTCGACTTATTACGAAACATCGCAAGGCTCAAAAGAAATATCATACTAGAATAGGCCAAACCTCAGTTAGTTAACAGTTGAAAAACACATTGTTCACGAAAGATACAAATCATCCATAAAACGCAATGAGTATAAAGTAGTTGTTGACCGTATAGTAAAACTTTTAGGGGCTTATTCATAGTCGTTTTTGACCCGGACTAGTGCGGGATTATCGTCGGACTAATTTTTGTCCTATTCATAGACGCGGACTAACGCTAGTCCGAGGATCATCGTGCGTTAGCCCGGTCTAACTTTTAGTCCGGACCAAGGGTAGGTCTAACGATGGGCTAAGTCGAAAATTAACATGGCGGACCATTACAATATAAGACGACGTTTGTTTTATATACGCAGCTTATGGAATATAATGGATATTTGACACTAAAAACTTATTATACGTCTACACTGATAATTTATTTAGTCATCAGCACTAGTTACTTAATTTAAAACGGTCAAATCCAAACTTTGTGAGCAAAAAATCTCGTATTGCGTATTTATTGTACCGTATAAGACATTTACGTACAGCAATATATTTTATCAATCCTAATAAGATGGAAATTATTGCTATTAGTAGTATGAAACCGTAAATATACGATTTGCGTAAAATACGTTATATATTTACTACCAACTTTCATTTGTATATATTAATTTTCCACTCACAATTTAAGTGTTTCGGTAGCTCAGGGGTTGTCCGGCCACTTGGCTCAGTGGTTAGCGCTCCTGGCTGCTGAGGCAAGGGTCCCGGGTTCAATTCCCGGCCGGGGAGGTGCCATTTACAACCACCTCCTCGGGTTCAGGACTGGGTGTTTGTGTTCGTCTTGCCTGTGTGCCAGAAGACAACTTACAATTACAACATTACTGGGGAAATGCATTACTTACCTAACTTAAAGGGGGGGAATGTTTGGTGCAGTGGCGAGGCGTTAGCCTTGCCATTGTACCAAACATTTTTATAAAAAAAAAAAAGGTAGAGTCTTAGCACGGTAATCCAAAGATTGTGGGTTAAAATCTCACCTGGTGCAAAATGTTTTTTGTTCTTTAAATTTGTTAGTTTTTAATTGTATATAAAGAAAATAATGCAGTTTTCTTATTTTATAAGTGCATACATTCTGTAACGTTAAATTCGTTCTACATCACTACAGTAAATCCTGTAATATTTTGGTATAGAAACCTTTATTTGCACAAAATATTCTTATACATATTTCCAACGTTTTTATGCGGAATTTTACTGTTAAATTTTCTTGTTAGTTCGTTACATAATGGCAAGCACATATCGTTCTTAATAAAATTTCGACTAGTGAAATATACGTGTTTATGTATAGGTAGTGTAGATTAACCAGATATGTAAGTTTTGAATTCTGCAATGCTTTTACAATATGTGCCACGGATTATTTTCCCCATTCTTTCTCATGTTTCATCTACAGTAGTTTAAATTATTGTTTTAAAAGGCAATTTTTTTATACCACACAAATTTATGTTTATGATTTTACTGTCAGTTTGGACGTAATATCGATTAAATAAATATAACTTCGGTATCCTGTGACTATTAATTTAGTAGTTTAAGAAATTAAAAAAAAAAAGTGTTTCACGAAAACCTCGATCTCACGACTCTAAGTTAGAAAGCGAAAGCATTAACACTGCTCTGCAACAGCCACATTAATAATGCTATCTGTAAAAAAAATTAACTTGATTTTTTATTTTCAGAATATCTTAATAAAGTGGCTTATTGATACAAAATGTACTAACATCGCACAATAGATTCGCTATATGACATAACTGAAACAATATTTCGAGGTAAATGTAATAGTAATTCAAATTATTTTTACTAACGAATGCTTGCCTGTGTGTTAAAATGTGACGTGCGCATGCGCGAAGCATGTGGCAACAGTGTACAAGGCTGATCCCGCGACTATCTCTAGTCCGGCGTTAGTTGGTGTTTATGAATAAGGTAACACTTGGTCCGGACTAAGTCAGGACCAACCCTGGACTAACTGGCGCAAGATGATCTCAGGATCATTTCGGAACTATCGCACGACTATGCATAAGGCCTCTAGAGTTATTTTACGTAACAATCTTTGTTACGTTCCTCCAAACAATAAACAAACACGGAACTCATTCAGGAGCGCAGCCATCTTGATCCTCAGCAATGTTAACAAATGTCACAGACGTGCGGCTACATTAAATCGTTTGCTATGCACGCTAACATTAAGAAATTATGCTAGTAAAAAATCTATTTAGTGCGAAGTTTACAAATTGTATCTAGGAAGTAATAAAATTACTTGCATAACAAGATTTTTTTAACATGAAACGTGCTTAGAAAATTTTTGCGAGTGAAAATATATAGGCCAACCTGCAATGATTAAAACGAAGAATGGAATAACAACATGTTTTTGTTTGTAAAATTGTATTGGACCAATACAATTGCCAAAA